>JARHVA010000549.1:1405000-1722500 GCA_037957365.1 Torreya grandis | reverse complement strand
ATTACTTACACCATGAAATATCTCAAACCTTTTCAAATGATTCATTTCAATGTGCTTGGCCTTCCATGGTAAACTTGTAGATGTTCATCAATGATACAAGACTATGCATATGGTCTGAATTGGTTATCATAGTCATTTGTATGCCATTTAGAGAGTTTAATTTAATTTTTTATGCTTTAATAATGTTTTCAACACCCTTAAACTCTACATTACACATACATGACCATGCCTAAAGCTTCACACACTATGACACTAAGTGAATGTAAGTAGAGAGCTGACTATGTGCCATGTTTTTAAATGTAACATTCATGATAGTATCTTATGAGACTAATATTGGAATGATATGGTATCACCAAGACATTAGAGACATGAAACATAATATATCCCCATATTATTAAACCACTATAAGGACATAAAAACCTTGTAAATCGTGAAAACCTATCTATAATATAGCAAGGTGTTCTTGCCTATAACTTGAGATGTTGTGATCATGAATTCATCTTAAACCATGAAACCAAAGATGTAAACATGTGATAAGGAATTCCACATCTTATAGAATCAAATTCATCAATTTATTTGTACTGACTAGCTCAAGTAGAAGCAAAACCTATAGGGTGTGGTGATTAGTAAGTAAAATGAGATAGTCAACTTCTTAAGAATGGTTCATAAAGCATAGGAAACCATTATTTAAAATATTTCCATGAATATGAATTATACCAAGTTTAATATATACCACCAATATCATTTGACCTAAAACCTCTCCTTCTGGTTGTACAATTAGAAGACATGTTGACCAGTTTTATATGCCTAGTGGAGTGATGGAGAAGAGAAATGATTTTGGTCCATTTTTGTTAATTCAAAAGTATATCAAGAATGTAAATGGATTTATTGAATTTTAATGGTCACTTCATGACTTTTCCACATGTTCCATACTCCCCATAGGCCATACAACTTATAAAACTCCCTTTCTTTCAACTATTTTCATGATTTCACTGAACACTTGTAAGATTTTTAGTTATTAATAACAAGGAATAGTAGGATATGACCTATTAGACTTTAAAATGAAATTTATAACACTTTGACACCTTTTAAATCTATACAACTCTCATAAATGGCCCAAATATGACCCTTAGTGACATAAAATGACTTAAGAAAGAATTTGAGTATGACCAAGGTGATGACACATTAAATGACATCATATAAGACCATTATACACAATATAGGACCCTAATACACCCCTATATATTTTTTTTACTATAGGGGGTTTACCTATTTTGACTTGTGGTCAAAATAGTCAATATTCTTAACAATTTCTAGGGGTGGTATGCTTGTTATGCCCAAGACTAGTAGCCTTTTCCTATCCATTGGGATATGGAGTCACCTATGCACAAATATGACACTAAATTTTCATTTAAAATCAAAATAAACCAAATTAAATACACACAAAATAAGACACACCAAATGGAAACAAACATGTGTTTACTTATAACACTTATGAAACACACACACAAAAGAAAGAAAGACACACACACACCTAATCTATTATTTACAAGACCTCACTCTTAAGGTGAAATACATATTACCATACTCTAACTAGGTTCAAACATGGTTCTTCTTTCATATTTTTCACTCCATGAAGGTATTTTATCATGTGAATCATGTTCATCATCAACCACTTAAATGTGTAGATGGTCAAGATGCTTACCATCATTGGATCTCCTTATGTCTACAAGTAAACTATTTAGAGTCTTTATGAATGCTCTCCCTTGCTTTCCAAATACCTTGATTGGATCTTTAGTTTTATTTATCTCTATCATATTTGATCTACACTCCTCAAACTATATATTATAATGTGTTGGAGGCTTAGGTTACACCCTAGTTAAGTAAAGGATTGTTCAGGTCCTCTTGTTCAAACCTAGTCCAATATGGGAATGACCCTAGGTTGTGGGTAACTTGATCTTGGGTCAGAATTCTAGGATTTTTAATGAGGCTAGATCCTTTGATGTATCACTTAGCTCATTTTCACTAAAACCTACTAATTTTTGGGGTGAAAAAGGAGAGAAAGATAACTAAAAGGGAAACCCTGATCTACTATTGGTGATACACTTAGAATGACTATCCATCCATTATTACTTGAGCTTATAAAACACTAATGAGATAAGCAAAAGAATGAATATACAACTCCAAATGTCTGTTATGCATGAATATTTCATGTAGAGGTTCACCAAGTGATCAAAACTTGAGGGGAGTGATGGAAAGGCCTGATTCAAAGCACTAACCAGTTAATGTATCCACTTAATAGATTCAATTAAATGATATTAAACACTAAACATGACTTGCATAACAAGATAAACTAGTATCTAGGTGAGATTAGTTTTTGACAAGGAAGAGACTCCTACCACATATACAAATCAAATTAACATTAGCACACTATACCAAGATAATGAAATTGGAAATAGTCATCTATTTATCTCAAGAGATTATGAAGATCAATCTTGGTAGAGTTAAGTCATGCCCAAGAGAGGGATCCATGTCAATTCTTTGAATCCTATATTTATAGTATATGGGAATGAGAGAGATGGTACACATGCATGGGATAATGGAGAAGGAGTCATCAATGATAAAGACAACATCTATACCAATTCTTTGAGTTCCCATGCATTAATGTCACTGGGACTCTATTTGGCATGGAAAGATGGATCATGAAGGTCAATTCCACTGCAAGAAGAAACCACCCCACCACATTAATCCTTATTGAGCTCCTCTATATTAATCTCCTTCACTATAAGGACAAAATCGACATATCTATAATTCTTATAGAGCCATCACCATGTCTGATTTGGGAAGCCATGGGTACCTATTTTTTGGAGCTATAATTATGTCAAAGGATGAGATACTCCACCATATCTCATTTATGTCACTATCTACTCCAACATAGATATAGATCTTTACTATAGATTGAAAACCAATCCAATTTATTAATTTTGATATAGTCATTATATTGATCGAGATCTGTAGGTTACATAGCTTCATTCTGGACTATACTAGGTTTAAACAAACCTATCCTAGATCTGAGCTTTAATGGTAATAGAGCTTCACCATTAGCAACCTTAACTGCATAACTATGTCTTTTTAATGATGTTCAACTAAGCTCTAATGGTGGTACACACCCTTTGAAATACTTTTATGGTTTGACTTGAACCATGTTTGACCTCTATTTGAAATATCCTATCTTTGAATTTTAATATAAACCATTGATCTTGATCTGGGATCCCAATTTGTGCCACCTTTCAGCTCTATATTCATTTTATGGGTCTTTTAGTCAATCATGTCTTATTCATATGCTTGTTTCATATGGTGGCCTCGTGTTCATCCTTAGGAATATTCACTCTTTAACCTTACATGCACCATAGATCTACTTTTACACAGCTTGTGCATGTACCATTGATTTACATGGTAGTTACCATGGTCATGACACTTGGGAAATATGCATTTGTATTTGAGATACACTAACTTGTTGACCTCTTACTCATCGTGTATACACCTTTACATGATGGATTATACACTATCAGTATTCTTAGAACCACTGGCTTTATCAATCATCATGTATAATTATATCTTCATTCAAGTACCTGATATCTTGACACTTATCATTAATGCATTCAATTTTAGGATACTTTGACCTTTTGACTACAAGCTTTCTATTAATCCTTGATGCATAATTTAATGCATGCCATTAGACATTTGGGACCCACTAACCTCATTACTCACTGCTCATTATTAGATCTACTCTAGGATTTCATGATTTGGATACTTGTAAATTGTACATTCATCCTTAGAACTTTTGAATTCAAATGTCTATTTCATGAGGCCCAAATTTGATGTTTGTACACACATCTTGCTCTACTAGTTTAACTTTGAAGCTTTATATCTTGAGCTAGAAAAGACATCAAGATATGAAATTTGTAAAGGATAATCCAGGCATTAAATACATCATGTCCATGTAATATTTTATCTTAGGCTAAGAGTCTGTCTATGTGAATCTATTAAATGTATGACCAACTTACTTTATTCATCCCTGCATGATGTTTAAATGATAGTCTAGCTTCTCTAGGCTTGTGTTAGTCATTTTCCTCTTCAACAAAGACATTATGAGGCATCAAGGCTAGCCAAGGCAAAGGTCATCAACATGCTTCAAATGATAAAGGTTGAAATTTGGCTTGTGAGGCCAAAATGTTGACATTTTTGGTGACTCAAATGGGAAGCATGCCTATTATGCTTGAGAACCTAGACACTTACATGACTTTTTAGACTCATGAAATAATGACAAAACCATGACTGCAAACAACCTCTCAAAAAAAGATAACACCTAGTAAAAAAAAGGAAAAAAACACAAACAAGGAAACTAACCTAACAAAGAAAAAGTAAATAAACAAATGTGTTAGGATAACACTTGGAGGAAAAAAATCTACTCTAATATGTACAACTAAACCTCACATATATACTTTCCTCCTAGATCAAAAAGAAAAATGGATTATCCATCTTAGAAATTTGAAGCATGCTTGCCATATCTTGATGCCCTCTTCTTGTAGATTAGAGAAATTGGATGTTCATGACCTCTTGATGAAGTAGCTAGGATTGTAACCTTCATTATTAGTCACATTGATTGAAGGTATGGATCTAAAACCCAATCATTATGTTCCCAAATTCTTGTACTTTATAACAACATATTAAATTCTTATTCATTCATGAGCTACTGATTATTATTATGTTGGGTAGCTTGATGTGTCTCCTTGTCATATCTTCCAGGATGACCTCTAAGAGAGATGGATCTAATCTTGTGACTTATTAAGGCCATTTGATCTCATTATCAACTTCCAAAAGTAGAGAGATGTCTAAATTTGAAGAGAAAATTTGATAACCATGTTTGAAAATTTCAAACATGTCATCTCCTCAGAGAACAACTGCCTCTTACTTGATGATGTCACTCCTATCCTTTAATATACCATTTTCAAGTAAAGAATGACCTGAATGAAAGATATCAAATAAATCTAAAGATTTGTTCTCATGAAGTTGTAGTTTAATTAGATATTTTTCAAAATAAATGTTAGAAGCAATCATATCAATTCCTTGACCATAATCATGAGGCTATAAGTATTATTTTTATATCTCATATTAGTCGATAAAAAATTGTCCATATTTAACATCAAGCTAATGATTGAGCATGCTCTCAATTTTAGTTTGTTATTCATCTTCATTAGTTGATTGGTACTTATCTTCTACTACTTCTACAAGCTCTCATCCTTCATGATGAATGGTAGCTTTTGTATTATAAAAGAACTCATGGCAAACATCATCAATTTATATAATTGGAGTGTCTTAATCTTGAACATCAACAACCTCCTCTTCATGTACTTGTTATTGTACTTGCATCTCAGTGACTACCTCATCTTTCTCTTGTACTTGTTCCATCTTTACATCATTATGGAAGACTTAAACATGTTTGTCCTTACTAAAATGTGTCCCAATCATGATTTATTCTTCATGGTCACTCAAGTAACCTTCATTTTCTATTTCCTTAGTTTCATCTTCTTGAATTACCTCACAAAGGAGAGGATATTTCTCTAGGATAGGCCATATAGATCCCTGAAAGTACTTAATAAGATGAGAAATGTCCATATAATTAACCATAAATACCTATTTTTTTCTCATGGAGATATTCTTCTTGAATCACCTTCACCTCCTCTCTTTACTACGTTGTTTCTTGAATGGCCCTCCATGAAGGAAATGATCTAGGATTTTGAGGGGAAAGGAGTGGAGGCTAAATGATTTCTTGCTTGATCTTGACTTCAACATCGTAGTTTATGCCTGATTTTTATTCTTTATTTATTGATTGCTAGATCTGATTCTAGGCCATAAACTTGGGTTTAGAAAACCCTATTTTTCTACTTATTCTTGATATGGGTAAGAAAGAAGGAATTTGTTGATATCTTGCCTATATACTTGTCGTTAAATGTTAAAATTTTTGATTTTCAATCTCAATTTACTTGGATAGGGAGTTTTCAAATTCAGATCTTGATTGTTGATTATGATTAGCCTTTCCAACACTAACTTTTCTTTCCTCTTGGACACTCCCTTGGACAGATTTCTATGAAGGGAAGGTTGAGAGGAGTTGGGGGGAACTATGATGACTTTGAAACTAATTTGGTGAGGTATTATAAATGATGACTAGAATATAAAAATGAGGTTTACATGAAATGAATTAGGGAAGACAAGATGGGTGAAGTGTTTGTTGTTCTTCATGGGTTTCCAGCTTCTCCTCAATCTTAGAGATAAGTCCATCTATGTCAAGCATGTCACTACTATTTCTAGAATATCCTCTCTTAATGAAATACATACATTCCTCCTTTACCTATTGCACTAAAGTCCTAACCCTTCTAATGGAATGTTTTGGAATTTCCTATCTATACCCCTTCAATGTATTAATGTTTATCATATTCCTCTCTTGGTCTAATAGATATATTTTAAGGCTATATATAGAATGGCTTGGGGTATGAGTAGGCTATTCAGGAATGTCATAAAACTACCATGATTTATCATGAGGGTAACCAAGATATAGATGGGGTAAATGAGACTCATAGAAGGCTTGATGATATTGGTAATAAGGGGGCTCATCATAAGACTAGAAAGGGGAAATATTATGATGGATTAGTTATTCATATGGAAGATCAAGGTAGTACTCTTGCATGTATGACTGATATAGGTCTTCATACTACTAGTGAGGATCATATCAAGATGTATATGGATCATTTTGAAACTATTGATAAGGAAAACAAAGATAATATCCTTATCTATAGGCTATTATATACTAGAAAACATGAAGATAACTAAAATCATGAATAAGAATATGCCTCATACCTTGATATAAGGACCAAGGAATACTTGAAACTAATTTTGAATATGAATGTGTTATAAACTTGTCTTAATAGCTAAAATTGGGTCCTAATGGGCATGCCAAAAATTATTGGAGGCTTGGGCTACACCCTAGCTAAGCAAAGGATTGTTTAGGTCCTCTTTCTCAAACCTAATCCAACATGGGAATGACCGTATGTTGTGGGATACCTAATATTCAGTCAGACCTCTAGGATTTTTAATGAGGCTAGCTCCTCTAATGTATAAATTAGCTCATTTCCACTAAAACCTAATAATTTTTGGGGTGAAAAGAGAGAGAAAGATAACTAAAATTGAAACCATAATCTATTATTGGTGATACACTTAGAATTATTGTTCATCCACACTTACTTGAGCTTCTAAAACACTAATGAGACAAGAAAAATACTAAATATATAAATTTAAATGTATGTTATGCATCAATATTTCATGTAAAGGTTCACTAACTAATCAAAACTTGAGGGAAGTGATGGAAAGTCCTAATTCAAGGCACTAACCAGTCAATGTATCCACTTGTTAGATTTAATTAAATGACATTAAATACTAAACATGGCCTACATAACAAAATAAACTAATAGCTAGGTGAGATCAAGATTTGACAAGGGAGAGACTCCTATCACATATGCAAATCAAACTAACATTAACATACTATACCAGGATAATGAAATATGAAATAGTCATCTATTTATCTTAGGAGGTTATAAAGATCAATCTTGGTAGAGTCTAGTCATGCCTAAGAGAATGATCCATTTCAATTCTTATAATATTGTATTTATAGTATAAGGGAATGAGAGAGATGGGGAACATACATGGGAGAATGGATAAGGAGTTATCAATGATCAAGATAATAGTTTTACCAATTCCTTGAGCTCCCCATACATTAATGTCACTAGGACTCTATTTGGCATAGAAGAATGGATCATGAAGGTCAAGACCACTATATGATTCAACCACCCCATTGCATGAATCCTTATCAATATCATCTAAATTAATGTCCTTAATTGTAAGGACAAAATCCTCATATTTATAATTATGGCATATCCATCACCATGTCTACTTTGGGTGGCCATAGGTATCTATTTATTAGAGATATAATTATGTCAAAGGATGAGACACTCCATCATATCTATGTCTATATATACTCCAACCTAGATATAGATATTTACTATAGAATAAAAACCAATCCAATCTATTGGTTTTTGTATAGTCATTATATTAATGCAGATCCATAGGTTATATAGATTTGTTATGGATTGTACTAGGTTTAAACAAACCTATCCTATATCTAAGCTTTAATATTGATAGAGATTCACCATTAACAACCATGACTACATAACTATGTTTGATAAATAATGTCTGACTGAGCTCTAATAGTGTTACTCACTCTTTAAAATACTTCCTTGGTTTGACTTGAACCATATTTGGCCTCTATTTGAAATATCTTATCTTAAACTTTTATTATCAATCATTGATCTTGATCTAGGCTCCCAACTTATTCCATTTGTTTGTTCCAAATTCATCATATGGGTCCTACAGTTAGTCCTATCCTATTCTTGCACTTGTACCACATGGTGGCCTCACATTCATCATCAATAATATTTATTCTTTAAAATTCTGAACACCATTGATCTTCTTTTTCATGGCTTGCACATATACCATTGATTTACCTAGAAGTCACCATAGTTATGACACTTTTAAACTATGTATTTGTCTTTGAGACTCACTAACTTATTGACCTCTCACTCATCATTGATCTACCTTTGTGTGATGGATAATGCACCATCGATCTACTTAAATCCACTAGATTTTTTAGTCACTGTGCACTATTAGATATCTATTTAGGTACCTAAGATCTTGATACTTGTCATCTATGCATTCAATATTAGGATATGCTAAACTTGTAACTATGCTCTTTTCGTTGATCTTTGATGCATGGTTTAATGACTTCCATTATATCTTTGGGACCCACTAAACTCATTGATCATCACTCACCATTATATCTACTTTAGGATTCCATCATTTGGACACTTGTTAGCCATGTATTCATATTTGGAGCATTTGAATTCAAATGGATATTTCACAAGGCCCAAATTTGATGTCTACACAAACATCCTACTTTGTTGGTTTAACTTTGAAGTTTTACATATTGAGATAGAAAATACATAAAGATATGAAGTTTGCATAGCTGATTCAGGAATGAAATATATCATGTCCATGAAATATTTTGAACTAAGATGATTTTTAGGTGAATATATTAAATGCAAAACCAAATTTTTTGTTCATCCCTACATGATATTTTAATGACAGTCTAGATTCTATAGGCGTGTATTAGTCATTTTACTCTTGAACAAGGACACTATGTGGCATCAGGGAAAGCCAAGGCAAAGGTCATTAACATTCTTTGAATGATAAAGGTTTAAATTTGGATTATGATGCCAAAATGTTAATACAATGTATGAAAGTCACCTCAACCTTTGTATCCTCTTGTGGATGATACACTTGATGCTTGGAAACATCAAGCTAATCTTTATTTTGGTTCATCATAGCTGAGAGTAATTCAACATCAGGCTGAGGTCTTGACTATTTCTCAAGCACAACCAAATGTGTCTTGACCTCACTAGGTTTATTTATGATTGTAGAATTTTGTAAAATAGATTGATTTTCATCTTCTTTCATAACATGACACTCATTTTTAGGCTTGATCAAACACTCAACAACCTATTCATTAGTTTCATAAAAAATCTTGACATTAGATATGCAATTGTTTGGAGGAGAAGGGATCTTACCCAAATGGTCAAACTCTTGACATATGGAATTAAAATTTTACCACAAGTCATCTTCCTCTTCTTCATGAATTTCATCATCAAGGGTAGCTTCATCAATTGTATACAAAAATACATAATTCTTCTCATTATAATGATTAATCAAGTTCTTCAATCTATCATAATCATATACATGAATCAAGTAGTTACTTTTAGGTGCCAAGGTCAATTTTTTCAAAGTATAAATAAGGATCATGTTCATAATAATATGCACTATACTCATCTATAAATAAATTATAGATGCCTTTAATCTTGGAAGAATCACAATCCACATTAGACTCTTCTTTGTCATTGATCACATAATTCAAATTTTAACTTGCCTCTACATAAGGATCAATGTGAAAACTAGTAAGAGGCTGAGTTATTATGGTCACCTTGGTTTCATATATTTTACTAAATGCCAAGAAGTACTAGTTATCTAAGAGGTATCCACCTATCTTGGCTATTAAATATCTTGAAAGGTAGATTGCAAAATGAGTAGGCAGGTTTAGAACAATAATGTTTTGAAGGATAGGGAAATTAAGATAGTTAAGGAGGAAGACCTTTAAGTTTTATATTATTAGGTGTATCATCTAACTAAATCACTCTTTTACTATGGGTTTCATATTTTAAGCTCAAATTATCAGCTACAACATTAGGCATGACTGATATAGAGGCACCATTATCAACTATGCAATTATGTACTAGTTTGTCCCCTACTATGAGAGTGAGGTTGAAAGGTGAAGGATTCTTGGATTTGGTAGATGGTTATAAAATATTGTTAAGGGAATTTTTAAGATCCAAATTACAATTAATATTACTTGAATGTGAAGGACTAGTAGTAATAGTGGATAACTATTTTTGAAAGAGCTCATTTTGGCCAAGCATATGGAGGTCATCCCAAATAGAAATAGATTCCTTAGAATTATTCAATGAATACATAATGTTTATAGAATAAGTGTTTACCTTATCATGAGTTCTTGGAGGAAAAATATTTATTGGAAATTTAGGAATTGAGACACCATGAGTAAACCTTACCATATTCTGATTTGGAGAAGATACATGAGCATTAGAGACTACCATGTTTTTAGCCTTGCCTTATTGCCTTGTAGGTGGATTGGATGAACTTGTAGGTAAATTATTATCACCTCTTAAAACCTTTCTCTTGGCTCTAGTGTTATATATAATATAAATTCCTTTATTGAGTACACAGGTTCTTCAAATAGGAAGTTGGAGAAGCTTTCTCCATGAGGTTGCCAACCTTCACTTGCTTGCATTAAAACCTCATCTTTAGTTGATAGAAGAGGAGTGAATCCTTATTGAGAAAATATATCTTAATCTCCACCCTCATTGGCATCCATGAATTATCTTTTTTTAAATCTTATCCTTTCACCAAGATGTTATGTATTGGTATCATCTCTCTTATGTTGGATGTAAAATTGGGATTGTACACATTGGTAGGCCTATTAAAGTTTGGCTACCCTTGACCTCTCCATATTAAATATTTTTTACCATATTTCTGATGATAGGGATAGGGGTTTTGATGAGCACCTTGTTTCATAATGGCTTTCCTAATTTGAGCTCTTAACATTTGAATTTTTTCATCTTTATCCATGACATCATCTACCTTCTTAGGAGCAACTCTAGGCTCAATGTTGGCATTAGGAACTTGGGCCACACTTAGAGTATTATCAGGAATATTAGGCAAAAATGGTATAGAAACTTTATGATGTAGCTTTCCATCTTGAATGAGGCCATTCTTAGCTCTAATGGAAAGTTTATATGCTTTGGGAAAAGTGAAACCACCCATTGATTATAACATGATGGCAATATTAGTCCCAATGGATCTCAAGTATGTAGGGTAGAAAAAGCTAGAAAGTGGTGTCATGGGAAGAGGAAACCTATGCCAAGTCTTTTGTAACCTCTCATTAAATTCATGAATTATTTCCTTGGGGGCTATTTTCATCATGTTGAGCTGATGTATGAGTGAATTATGATCACTTTCATCTTCAAATATTGAATTTATCAACACTCCAAAGTCATTCCATGTTGTGATGCATCCACTAAGAAAATTCCTATACCAATCAAGTTTCTTCCCTCTAAGGGACATGGTAAGGAGTTTGATGGCAATATTATCCTCAATTATATTGTGTAAAATAAAAAAATAGGATATATTCCTAATGTGTTTACTAGGTGTGACATGACCTTAATTATTGAATGTGGGCACACTCTTTGTAGCATTAAGGGGAATGACATCATATGCAACAAGATGAACTAGATTTTTAGTATTAAAGGTAGGTAAATAATGTTTCCTATCCATGATTTATTCAAGTTATTCATTTTTTTACTTGAAAAATCCTCTTGTTCTTCAAAATGTATATTAGGCTAAGGGTATTGAACCTTAAGAGGAAGTTCAAGTTGAATATGTGGATTGATGAGATTGAAAGCTCTACTAGAAAAGGACCTAGTAAGGACCATGAAGCATGAGAGTAAATATATGAAAAATAAATGGTCTAAAAAAATATTTTACCTTTAATGGAGTCTCCAAATGTCTATTAGTACACTAATATTTAGTTGATGTTGTCAAGACCAACATTCATCTTGACAAGTTATCTTTAGGACAATGGGTCCCACTGGGCATGTTAGAACAATTGCCACCAAAAATTTTACCATAGATGAGGTTGTTCAATACTCCTAAATATTTATGAAGCATGATAATACTTATAGGTATATGGGTTTACTTATAGTATAAGTAGACCTCTAGGTTAAGGGCTAGCTCCCTGAATTTGCCTTGAGGTGTTTATCACCTACTTAATTAATTGATTATGGTAAAAGAGATAAAAGTATGCATGAAATCTATATTTTAAGAGGGACTAGTAAGTAACATGAAGTATGAGAGAAAATATATGACAAAAAATTTTATACAACCATATTTTACTTTGAATATAGTCACCAAATGCAAAGTAGCACACCAATATGTAGTTCATGTTATCAAGAATAGCATTCACCTTAACAAGTTATCTTCAGGACAATGGGTCCCATTGGGTGTGATAGAATTGTTTTAACAAAATATTTAAACCTAAAATAGGTTTTACAATCCTCCTAAAAATTTAGGAAACATTGAATTATTTCTAGGTATGTGGGTTTACCTATAGTAGAAGTAGACCTCTAGGTTTAAGGGCTAGCTCCCTAAACTTACCTTGAAGTTATTATCACCTACTTAAATGACTGATTATGGGAAAAGAGATATAAGTATACATGAAAATAAATATATTAAAATTGGGTGATACACCATAAGTATTTCCACAAGACCATCATACTTCTTTCACTAAGGAACAAGACCTACAACACTAGTTTCAAAGTCCTAGAATGCTCTAACATTAGTATTTCAATATGGAGGTGATATGCATGAGGGCTATCCAAGGTAAGTGAAAAATAGATCTATTTTAGACACTAAGTCTCATTTTACACTTTAAAATATATCCATACAATTGACAACACTTCATATGACCTGCTAGAGTGGAACAACTTGCATCAAACATGGAAGGATTGAGAGAAAGCAAGGATAAATGAATATCTTTTAACTATTCACTATACATCTCTTCACACACTTTGAAAATATGATATATGAACTCAAACTATATTTTATTTATTGTTAAAATCCAAAGTACAACATCAAACTAGTAGGGCTTCCCTATACATGGTTTGGAATTTACCAACAAGAGACAAAATGGCTAATACTTATAGAATGTGAGAGAGGAAAAAGGAGAATGAATTCTAAGATTCACTAGAACATGTGTCAAGTTGAGATAATGAGTTAAATATATAGGATAAACTGATATGGAATATACCATGCAAGGGCTACTTGTACAAATGTCCCTCAAAGGCATGAAATTCCTAAAATATGGCATATTATTCTTCAATTGCTTACCTAGAAATTGCCTTAATAATTTGTCCTTATTGGAATGCTCCATGGTAGACTAGGGATGCATAACATTATTAAACTATGATTTAGGGTTCATAAACATTGCACAACATGCATTTTTTTTGTCCTTAATCACTAATATTCTTTTGGACATGACTTATCACTGCTTATAGTCATAATCACTCTCCTTTCACTCACTCTTCACACTTGGAACCAAAGAGGTCTTTAGTTTTTCAATCCATTCCATAAAAAATGTGATGTTACACATGTAAATATCCCTTATTCCTTTGGATACATTAGGTATACCTTAAAATACTTATTAATTAGAGTTTTCATCTTCTCACTTGGTGATCACTCCTTATTCACTATGCCAATTTGGACTGGCTAAGATGAGGGTGTTAACAGAGGCACTTGTGAGATTATTCTATGCAATAAATAGACATTAGGATTTATATTGGGTCCTATTATTCCTCTTAAAGTGGTTCTCATCCATTAAAACCCTTATGTGCCTACATAATACACAAAACTATCAAGAAAAGCCTTTTTCCACCATGTCCATACAAGTAGGGTAGAACTCAAATTAATGGAAAAGAGACCTAGATAATCCTATAAAAGTTTTTATAATCTACTAATTCATTATATCCCTCTTGTATGCCTCTCCTTCTTCATCTTTCCAATCAGGTCTTTAGTAATGTTTTTAGAGGGTTTTAGGTGTTTTTAGCCTCTAAGGTTTATTTATAAAGTCAAATAATTATAACCCTAAAAAATTACACTAAAACATTATTTGGGACCCTATTTAACACCTCATATCTCCTATAAATCCCATGTTATGTGTCCCTATAGTTATAAGTTTCCAAACTTGCCTCCTCAAGATTCTCTCTTAATTATGCATGCCTTGTGATGTTATTAAGACAAGAAATGTCTTATCTATGGCCTATTATACAAACAAATTTTTTTTTCCCACATTATATCTCTCTATTAAGGTGTTATTTTTTCTTCAATGCTCATCTATTCCTAAAAGTGGTATTATACCTCCTTTTGGGCTTTAGATCTAGTTAAGGGTTAGCAGGTCTAACTACATCTTTATGATTTTGGACCATTCCATTTAGTTTAAAATACTTGTGATGGATTCACTACATTAATTATTTCATAAAAAATATCTTGATATCTCCTAACAAGGTTTTGAGTCTCTTTGACACCTTGTTTACATTATTGACCAACTAAACCTACAGGGTTTTCATCTTGGGAATGCCCTTTGTCTGAGATAGAATAGAGGCCACTTTACTTGTTGCCTTAAAAAAATAATAGTATGAAGATATTTTACAAGTTATAAGGATACTCTATGTATCATTTTATATATTGGTCACATGAATATCCCATCTAAATCTTCAAAACCATCAATATAGACTTCTGTGGTGTTCATTATGTGCAGGGTTAGCATATGGAATGTGTATTACATGGAAAAACCCACCATATGCTTTGTTTTCTTGCCTTAAGGCTAAGGATAAGTGTATATTACCACTCTAAATATCCCCTAAAACATATTTATCATCAAACCTTTGTTGAACCTTTAATTTTTCACCTCTCACTTTGATATGTTTAATTACATTCAACTATGACTCTATTGTCTTAATTAGGAAGTGACCCTTGTAGGTGAAATTTACATATTAGACCTTGTATCATTATAAAAATACCTTATTGAGTTCCTCTAGGCTCATCTAATAGTTTCAAAATCTCACACTATGGTTTAAGTTAGGCCAACCTCAAAACCGGTTATGCTCATAGATCATTTTCATGCCACAGTCAATTGTAGTTGGATATTTTGGATCAAAAAGGGGGTCTTGTAGGTGTGTTTCAACCCTTTAAATATGTGTTACTCCCCATGATATCCTTTGAAGTCTTTAAATCAAATCTAATTTATTTATATATATATATATATATATATATATATATATATATATATATATATATATATATATATATATACATCCATTTTTTTCATGCTCCTTCTCACCAAGGTTTATCTTAGGAACTTATAGGTGCTTATAGTCAACTGTAGGTGCCCCATTTTAGAAGCAAGAGTGCACCTATAGGTGAACATGAGATTAAAACATCACACTTCAACCTTCATTGATTTCCTTTATAATTTTAGTGAAATTCTCATTTTCATAGGATCAATTGATATGGAGATATGCTATTTCTTTCTTGAAAGATGACTAGAAGGTCATTTGGAGTTTTAACATGGTAGTGAACATTGAAAACCTACAATGAACAAATGCATAGATTTGAAGCCTTATAGCATGGAACCCTATTGGAAAAATCACTCACTCTCTTTTAAAAGTTGTCACCCTTTAAAATGGATTAATGATGGAACACTTAGGATCTATCTAGACCTCCTGTTGCACTACTCCATATTAGTTCCAAAGGTGATTAGGGCTCTTTTTTAGAGTTTTTAAGGGAACTTGTTCCTAAAACTCATTATCCATATATGCATATGACTCTTCAATTATGATCTCTACTTGATAGATTCACCATTATTATCATGACATTTGATAACTCCACACACTTAATGAATGTCCCCAAACATGTCAAACTACTCCAGACAACACTTTTAGATCTTTGTGAGAGACACTTGTAGGTGGACATTTCTATATTTAGGGTAGTGAGTAGAGACATGAGAAATTTACATAGTGCATAGGATTAAAATTAAATTTAGACCTTCTCAAGGTCACTTAGATGGATTCATTCCAACATGAAATATCTCAAACGTTTTTAAATGATTAATTTCAACATACTTAGCCTTTCATGGGAAACTTGTAGATGTTCATCAATGATACAAGACTATGCATATAACCTGAATTGGTTATCATAGTCAATTTTTTGTCATTTATATAGCTCAAGTTTATTTATCATTCTTCAATATTGTTTCCAATACCCTTAAACTCTACATTACACATACATGGCCATGCTCAAAGCTTCACACACCATGACTGTAAGTGAATGTAAGTAGAGAGATGACCATGTGCCATATTTTTTATTACAACATTCATTATGCTATCATGTGAGACTAATATTTGAAGGAGAAGGGATAAAAAATAAATTATATACATGAAATATAATATATCACCATATTTTTAAACCACTACAAGGACATAACAACCCTACTAATGGTGAAAACCTATCTGCAACACAACAAGGTGTTCTTACATAAAAGTTGATATTATGTGCTCATTAATTCATCATAAAACATGAAACCAAATATGGGAAACATGTGAGAAGTAAGTTCACATCCTATATAAGAAAATTCATCAATTGATTTGTATGAACTAGCTCAAATAGAAGTAAAATCTATATGGTGTGTGGGTTAGCACGCAAAATGAGATAGTCAAATTATTAAGAATGGTTCATAAATAATAGAGAACCACTATTCAAATATTTACATTAAAAATTAAGTAGAATAATTTTAATATTCACCACCAAGATCATTTGACTTGAAACCTCTCCTACTGATCATACCATTAGAAGATTTGTTGACCAATTTTGTATGCCTAGTAGAACAATGGAGAAGAGAAATGGTTTTGGTCCATTTTTGGTACTTCAAAAATATTTCAAACATGGAAATGGAGTTAGGGAAGCTAAAGGGTCATTTCATGAGGTTGTCACACATGCCATCCTCCCCATAGGTTTTACAACTTCCAAAACTCACTTTTTTTCAATTATTTTATTCATTTCAGTTAACACCTACAAGATTTTAAATTAATACTAAAAAGGACTAATAGGGTCTAACATATTAGACATTGAAAGGAAGTTTAAAACACTTGGACCCCTTGTCAAATTTTACAACTCTCATAAATTTCCCAAATATGACCTGTAGGTGACATAAAATGACTTAGGAAAGAATTTGATAATGACCAAGGTGATGACACATTAAATGACATCGAATAAGACCATTATACACCCTATATGACCCTAATACCACCTATATAAGTTTTTGACTATGGGGTGTTGATGTATTTTGACTTGTACTCAAAATAATTAACATTATGAGTGATTTTTAGGGGTGGTATGCTTGTTATGCCCAAGATCAGTAGCCTTTTCATAACCATTGGGATACAAAGTCACCTATGCATAACTATGACATTAAATTTTCATTTGAAATCACACTAAACCAAAAGAAAGACATAAAACAAGACACACCAAAGGGAAAAAACATGTGTTTAATTAGAACACTTATGGAACACACACACAACTAAAAGAAATACACACACACACTTAATCTACTATTTATAAGACCTCATTTTTTAGATGAAATACATCTTACCTTAATTAAACCATGGTCAAATATGGTTCCTATTAAATCTTTGGCACTCCATGAAGGTAGTATATCATGTGAATCATGTTCATTATCAACCATTTGAATGTGTAGATGGTCAAGATTCTTATCATATTTAGATCTCTTTATGTTTGCAAGTGGAATATTTAGATCCTTCATGATAATCTCACTTGATTTAAAATGACCTTTATTATAACTACAATCATCTTGATCTCTATCATATCTGATCTACACCCCTCAAACTATAGATTAGAATGTATGATAGCTACCTCAACCTTTCTATCCTCTTGTGGATGATACACTTGATGTTGGGAAACATCAAGTTGATATTTATTTTGTTTCATCATAACTAAGAGTAATTCATCATCAAATTGAGGTTTTGATTATTTCTAAAGAACAATGAAATGTGCCTTGACCTCACTAGGTTTCTTTATGACTGTAGACTTTTGGATAGTAGATTGATGTTCATCTTCCTTTATAGAATGACACTCAATTTTAGGATTGATCAAACACTCAACAACATGTTCATTAGTTTCATCAATAACAAACATGCAATTACTTGGAGGATAGGGGATCTTGCCCAACTGGTCATCTTCTTGACATATGACATTGAAAATTTTCCATAAGTCATCTTCCTCTTCCTCATGAATTTCATCATCAAGTGTAGCTTCATCAATTATAGGAAAAAATACATAATTCTTATCACTATAATAAACAATCAGGTTCTTCAATATATCATCATCATATACATGAATAAATTATTTACTCTCAGTATTTGGTGAGAAATAATGCTTAACACTCACCTCAGCTCCCTCAAATGGTTCCTCATGGATGATATAGGTGCCAAAGTTATTTTATTCAAAGTATGCATAAGGATCATGTTCATGAGCATCTAGACTATACTCATCTAGAAATAAGTTAGCTATGCCTTCAAGATTGAAATAAGCATGATCCACATTAGACTCTTCTTTTTCATTAATCACATAATTCAAATTTGAGCTTGCCTCTACAAAAGGCTCAATATGGAATATAGTAAGATGCTAAGTTCTTATGGTCACCTTGGTTTCATATCTTATCCTAAATGCCAAAAAGAACCAGTCAGCTAAGAGGAATCCACCTATATTCATTGTGAAATCTCTTGAAAGGAAGACTAAAATGAGCAAGTAAGTCCTCAACAATAATGTCTTGAAGGATAGGTTAACTAGGATAATTATAGAGGAAGACCTTCAAGTTTTTTATCAAACCTATTATCTTAGTAGGTGTACCATCTAGTTGAATCACTTCTTTGCTATGGGTTTCATATTTTAAGTCCAACTTATTAGCTACAACTTTGGGCATGATTGATGTAGATTCACCACTATCAACTATGTAATTATGTAATAGTTTATTCCCCACTATGAGAGTGAGGTAGAAAGCTAGAGGATTGTCAACTTTATTAGATGGTTCTACAATGTTATTATGGGAATTGGTAAGATCTACATGACCAAGACTATTGATTGAAGGTGAAGGACTAGTAGTAATAATCGATAACTATTTTTTTAATAAATATTTTTAACCAGGCATATGGAGGACATCCTAAAGGGAAATAGATGTCTTGGTATTACTTAATGAATCCACTATGTTTAGAGTAAATTTTTTTACCTTATCTTGAGTCCTTAGAGGAAAAAGATTGATTTTAACCTTAGGAATTGATACAACTTGAGCAGACCTTCCCATATTCTTATTTTGAGAAGATGTAAGAGCATTAGGGACTACCATGCTTACAACCATGCCTTACTACCTTGTAGGAGGATTGGATAAACTATTAGGCACATTAATATTACCTCCTAAATCCTTACTCTTAGATATAGTGTTGTATAGAATATAATTTCCTTGATTGATTACAAAGGTGTCTTCAACTAGGAAGTTGTTGAAGCTTTCTCCATAAAGCTTCTAACCTTCACTTGCTTGCATTAAGACCTCATCTTCAACTGATAGGAGAGGAGTGACTCCTCCTTGAGAAAATAAAAATTTCTCTCTACCCTCATTGGAATCCATAAATTTTCCTTGTTTATAATTTTCTCCTTACATGAAGATGCTATGCACGGGTACCATCTCTCTTGTGTTGGATGTAAAATTGGGATTATACACATTGGTAAGCCTATTGAAGTCTAACTGCCCTTGACCTCACCCTCTCCCATATTATTGACCATATTATTGCTAAGAAGGATAGGGGTTTTTATGATCACTTTGTTTCATATTGGCTTGCCTAAGCTAATATCTTAACATTTGTATCTTTTACATCTTGATCCATGACATCATCTGCCTTCTTAGGAGCAGCTATAGGCTTGGTGTTGGCATTAATAACCATGGCCATAATTAGAGTATTAGCAAGAATATTAGGTAGTAGAGGCATAGACACTTTAGGAGGTAGATTTTAAGCTTGAATGAGGCCATTCTAAACTCTAATGCCAAGCTCATATGATTCAAGAAGAGTGAAACCACCCATGGATTATAATATGATGGCAATATTAGTACAAATGGCTCTCAAGCATATAGGTAAGACAAAACCAGTAGGTGATTTCATGGGAAGAGGCAACCTATGCCAAGTATTTTTTAACTTCTCATTAAATTCATGCATTATTTCCTTTGGGTCTCTTTTGATCACATTGAGATGATGTATGAGTGAAGTATGATCACTTTAATCTTCAAATCTTGAAGTTAGCAACACTCCAAAGTCATCCCATGTTGTGATGCATCCATTGGGAAAAGTCATATTCCAATAAAGTTATTTCCATTTAAGGGACATGGTAAGGAGTATTGTGGTAATATACTCATTAATGACATTGTGGAAAATACAAAAATTGGATATATCCTTGATGTGTTCACTATGTGTGACATGACATTCACCATTGAATGTGGGCACACTCTTTATAGCATTAGGGGGTATGACATCATAGGAATCAATATGAATTAGATTTTTATTATTAAAGTAGGGAAGGAATGTTTCTAACCCATTATTTATTCAAATTCTTCACTTTCTTGAAATTTGAAAATCCTCTTGTTCTTCAAAGGGAAGATTAGGCTGAGGGTATTAAACTTCAAGAGGAAGTTTAGGTTGAATATGAGGATTGATGGGATTGAAAGCTCTACTAGAAAAGGACCTATTAAGTACCATGAATTATGAGATTAAATATATGACAAAAAAAAATCTACAAATATATTTTACCTTGAATGGTGTCTCCAAATGTTGAGTAGCACACCAATATACAATTGATGTTGTCAAGACCAACATTCACCTTGACAAGTTATCTTTAAGATAATGGGTCCCACTAGGTGTGTTATAACTATTTTCACCAAATATTATATTCTATAGGAGGTTGTTTAATCCTCCTCTAGATTTTGGAAACATTAGAATACTTATAGGTATGTGGGTTTACCTATAGTAGAAGTAGACCTCTAGGTTTAAGGGCTACCTCCTTGAATTTTCCTTGAGGTGCTTATAACCTACTTAACTAATTTATTGTGGTAAAAAAGATAGAATTATGAATAAAAATAAATCTAATTTAAGGGGGTGATACACTATAAGGATTTACACAAGACCATCATACTTATTTCACTAAGGAACAAGACCTAGAGCACTAGTTTCAAAGTCCTAGAATGCTCTAACATTAGTATTTCAATATGGAGGTGATATGTGTGAGGGATATCCAAGGTAAGTGAAATATATATCAGTTTCAAACACTAAGTCTCATTTTAAACTTGAAAATATATCCATATAATTGATAACACTTCATATGACCTACTAGAGTGGAACAACTTGCATCAAATAGTCTTAAACCTTCTCAAGTTATTCAAATGGATTACTTACACCATGAAACATCTCAAATATTTTCAAATGATTCATTTCAATGTGTTTGGCTTTTAATGGTAAAGTTGTAGAAGCTCATCAATGATATAAGACTGTGCTTATGGTCTGATTTGGTTATCATAGTCAGTTGTATACCATTTGAAGAGTTTAACTTAATTTTTTATGATTAAATAATGTTTTAAACACCCTTAGACTCTACATTACACATACATGACCATGCTTAGAGATTCACACACCATGACTTTAAGTGAATGTAAGTAGAGAGTTGATTGTGTGCCATGTTTTTAACTATAAGATTCATGATGCTAGCTTGTGAGACTGAGCTTGTAAGGATATGGGATAAAAAATACATTGAAGACATGAAGCATAATATATCATCATATTCATAAACCACTACAAGGACATGAAAACCTTGTAAATGGTGAAAACCTATCTATAATATATTAAGGTGTTTTTTCCTATAACTTGAGATGTTGTGATCATAAATTCATCTTAAAACATGAAACCAATCATTTAAAACATGTAATAAGGTATTTCACATCTTCTAGAATCAAATTCATCAATTGATTTGTATAGACTAGCTCAAGTAGAAGCAAAACCTATAGGGTGTGGGGATTAACAAGTAAAATGAGATAGTCAACTTATTAAGAATGGTTCATAAATCATAGGTAACCATTATTTAAAATATTTCAATGAATATGAAGTATACCAAGTTTAATATCTACCACCAAGATCGTTTGACCTAAAACCTCTCCTTCTGGCTGTATAATTAGAAGACATGTTGACCAGTTTTATATGCTTAATGGAATGATGGAGAAGAGAAATGATTTTGGTCCATTTTTGGTACATAAATTATATCAATAATTTTAATGGATTTATGTAATTTTAATGGTCACTTCATTACTTTTTCACATGTGTCATACTCCCCATAGGCTGTACAACTTCCAAAGCTCCCTTTCTTTCAACTATTTTTTTGATTTCACTTAACACTTGTAAGATTTTCAGTTAGTAATAACAAATAATAGTAGGATATGACATATTTGAATTTTAAAATTTATAACACTTTGACACCTTGTAAAATTTTACAACTCTCATAAATGGCCCAAATACGACCCTTAGGTGACATAAAATGACTTAGGAAAGAATTTGAGTATGACCAAGGTGATGACACATTAAATGACATCATATAATACCATTATACACCCTATAGGACCCTAACACACCCATATATAAGTTTTTTACTATAGGGGGTTTACCTATTTTGACTTGTGGTCAAAATAGTCAATATTCTTAACAATTTCTAGGGGTGGTATGTTTGTTATGCCCAAGACTAGTAGCCTTTTCCTATACATTGGGATATGGAGTCACCTATGCATAGATATGACACTAAATATTCCTTTAAAATCAAAATAAACCAAAGGAAATACACAAAAAATAAGACACACCAAATGGAAACAAACATGTGTTTAATTATAACACTTATGAATCACACACGCAACAGAAAGAAAGACACACACACCTAATCTACTATTTACAAGACCTCACTCTTAAGGTGAAATACATATTACCATACTTCAAACAAGTTCAAAAATGGTTCTTCTTTCATATTTTTCACTCCATTAAGGTATTTTATCATGTGAATCATGTTCATCATCAACCACTTAAATGTGTAGATGGTCAAGATGTTTACCATCTTTGGATCTCTTTATGTCTACAAGTAGACTATTTAGAGCCTTTATGAATGCTCTCCCTTAATTTCCAATGACCATGATTGGAGCTGAAATCCTATTGATCTCTATCATATCTGATCTACAATCCTCAAACTATAGATTGGAATGTGTTGGAGGCTTAGGTTGCACCCTAGTTGAGTAAAGGATTGTTCAGGTCCTCTTGTTCAAACCTAGTCCAACATGGAAATGACATTAGGTTATGGGTAACCTAATCTTTAGTCAGACCTCTAAGATTTTTAATGAGGCTAGATCCTTTGATGTATCACTTAGCTCATTTTCACTAAAACCTACTAATTACTAGGGTGAAAAAGGAGAGAAAGATAACTAAAAGGGAAATCCTAATCTACTATTGGTGATACACTTAGAATTATTGTCCATCCAATCTTACTTGAGATTATAAAACACTAATGAGACAAGCAAAAGACTAAATATACAATTCCAAATGTCTGTTATTCATGAATATTTCATGTATAGGTTCATTAAGTGATCAAAACTTGAAGGGAGTGATGGAAAGGCCCGATTCAAGGCACTAACTGGTTAATGTATTGACTTAATAACTTTAATTAAATGATATTAAACACTAAACATGAATTTCATAATAAGATAAACTAGTAGCTAGGTGAGATTAATTTTTTACAAGGGAGAGACTCCTACCACATATACAAATCAAACTAAAATTAACACACTATATCGAGATAATGAAATTGGAAATAGTCATCTATTTATCTCATGGGGTTACTAAGATCAATCTTGGTAGAGTTAAGTCATGCCCAAGAGAGGGTTCCATTTCATGGAATATAAGCCTATATTTATAGTATATGGGAATGAGAGAAATGATGAACATGCATGGTATAATGGAGAAGGAGT
Source organism: Torreya grandis (assembly GCA_037957365.1). Classification (NCBI taxonomy): domain Eukaryota; kingdom Viridiplantae; phylum Streptophyta; class Pinopsida; order Cupressales; family Taxaceae; genus Torreya; species Torreya grandis. The sequence goes on along the minus strand of JARHVA010000549.1, from coordinate 1,698,043 downwards.
CACCAATGATCAAGACAACATCTATACCAATTTCTTGAGTTCCCCATGCATTAATGTCATTATTACTCTGTCTGGCATGGAAGGATGGATCATGAAGGTAAATACCACTACAAGAAGCAACCACACCTCCACATGAATCTTTATTGATTTCCTTTATATTAACCCCCTTCACTGTAATGATAAAATCCTCATATCTATAATTCTGATAAAGCCATCACCATGTCTGATTTGGGAAGCCATAGGTACCTATTTTTTGGAGCTATAATTATGTCAAAGGATGAGATACTCCACCATATGTAATTTATGTCAATATCTACTCCAACATAGATATAGATATTTACAATAGATTGAAAACCAATCCAATTTATTGGTTTTCATATAATCATTATATTGATGTAGATTTGTAGGTTGCATAGCTTCATTCTAGACTATACTAGGTTTAGACAAACCTATCCTAGATCTAAGCTTTAATTGCGATAGAACTTCACCATTAACAGCCTTGACTACATAACTATGTCTACTTAATGATGTTCAACTAAGCTCTAATGGTGGTACACAACCTTTGAAATACTTTTATTATTTGACTTAAACCATGTTTGACCTCTATTTGAAATATCTTATCTTTGAATTTTAGTATCAACCATTGATCTTGATCTGGGATCCTAACTTGTGCTACTTGTTAGCTCCATATTCATCTTGTGGGTCTTATAGTGAATCCTATCCTATTCATATGCTTGTTCCATATGATAGCCTCATGTTCATCCTCAAGAATATTGACTCTTTAACCTTATGCGCACCATAGATCTACTTTTGCATAGCCTACACATATACCATTGATTTAATCAATAGTTACCATGCTCATGACACTTGGGAAATATGCATTTGTATTTGAGATACACTAACTTGTTGACCTCTTACTCACCATGTATCCACCTATACATGATGGATTACACACTATCAACCTTCTTGGAACCACCGGCTTTGTCAATCATCGTTCATCATTAGATCTTCATTCAAGTACCTGATATCTTGACACTTATCATTAATTCATTCAATTTTAGGATACATTGACCTTTTGACTATGAGCTTGCTATTGATCTTCAATGCATGATATTGGACATTTTGGACCCACTGACCTCATTGATCACCACTCATTGTTATATCTACTCTATACTTTCACAATTTAGACACTTGTCAATTGTGCATTCATCAAATGGCTATTTCATAAGGCCCAAATTTGATGTCTGTACACACATCCTACTCTGCTAGTTTAACTTTGAAGCTTTTTATCTTGAGATAAAAAAGACATTAAGATATGAAATTTGTAAAGGATAATCTAGGCATGAAATACATCATGTCCATGTAGTCTTTTGTCTTAGGCTGAGAGTATTTCTAGGTGAATCTATTAAATGTATGACCAAATTGCATTATTCATCCTTGCATTATGTTTAAATGATAGTCTAGATTCTCTAGGACTATGTTAGTCATTTTCATATTAAACAAAGACACTATGAAGCATTAGGGCAAGCCAAGGCAAAGGTCATCAATATGCTTCAAATGATAAATGTTGGCATTTGGCTTGTGAGGCCAAAATGTTAACATTTATGGTGAATCAAATGGGAAACATGCCTACTATGCTTGATAACCTAGACACTTACATGACTTCTTATACTCATGAAACAATGACAAAACCATGATTGCAAACAACCTCTCAAAAAAATACAACACCTAGTAAAATGAAATGAAAAAAAATACAAATAAGGAAACTAACCTAACAAAGCAAAAATAAACAAACAAATGTGTTAGGACAACACTTGGAGGAAAATGATAAAATCTACTCTAATATGTACAACTAAAATTCACATATATACTTTCTTCCTGGATCAAAAGGAAAATTGGATTATCCATCTTGGAACTTTGAAGCATGTTTTCCATATCTTGATGGCCTCTTCTTACAGATTAGAGAAATTAGATTTTCATGACCTCTTTATGAAGTAAATAGGATTCTAGCCTTCATTATTAGGCACATTAATTGAAGGTATGGATCCAAGACCCAATCATTATGTTCCCTCATGCCTTTGTTGATTCATGCCTTTATTGATATGGGTGATTTGATACATGGATAGGAGATTGAATGAAAGAGAAGCAACACGTAGAACATTATATAATGTTTCTCCTTCCAATTCAATATACCATATCCCTACAACTAGTATTAAAGTGTCATCACCCAGACTAATACAAGACATGCTACAAGGATCTAAGGAAGAAAATTCAACCAGTGAAGAGCCCATGTGGTGAGAAGTACCCAAGTTAATAACCCATGAAGATGTAAGAACATCTTCAACTTTTCTTCATTCATGAGCTACTGATTATGATCATGTTGGGTAGCTTGATGTGTCTCCTTTGTCATATCTTCTAGGATGACCTCTAAGAGAGATCGATTTGATCTTGTGGCTTATTAAGGCCATTTGAGCTCATTCTCAACTTCCAAAAGTAGTGAGATTTTTGAAGTTGAAGAGAAAAGTTGATAACCATGTTTGAAAATTTCAAACATGTCATCTCCTTAGAGAATAATTGTCTCTTACTTTATGATGGCACTCATATCCTTTAATAGACCACACTCAAGTAAAGAATAAGCTGAATGAAAGATATCAAATAAATCTAAAGATTTATTCTCATGAAGTTGAAGTTCAATTGGAGCTTTTTCAAACTAAATTTTAGAATCAATAATATCAATTCCTTGACCACAATCATGAGGCTGCAAGTATTATTTTGATATCTCATATTAGTCAATAAAAATTGATTCATCTTCAACATCAAGCCAATAACTGAGCATGCTCTCAATTTCAGCTTGTTCTTCATCTTCATTAGTTGATTGGTAATTATCTTCTACTACTTATACAAGTTCTTGTCCTTCATGATGAATGGTAGCTTTTGTATTATAAAATAACTCATGGAAAACATCATCAATTTGTATAATTGGAGTGTCTTACTATTGAAAATAAATAACCTCCTCTTCATGTACTTATTCTTGTACTTGCATCTCAGTGAATACCTCATCTTTCTCTTGGACTTGTTCCATATTCACATCATTATGTAAGACTAAAACATGTTTATCCTTACCAAAAGGTGTTCCAATCATGATTTATTCTTCTTGGTCACTCATTCCACCTTCATTTTCTATTTCCTTAGTTGTATCTCCTTGAATTACCTCACAAAGGAGAGGATCTTTCTCTAGGATAGGCACAATAGATCCCTAAAAGTACTCAATAAGATGAGAAAGGTCCATAGAAGTAACCATAGATACCTAATTTTTCTCATGGAGATATTCTTCTTGAATCACCTTCACCTCCTCTCTTTACTACACTATTTCTTAAATGGCCCTCCATGAAGGAAAGGCTCTACTATTTTGAGGGGAAAGGAGTGGAGGTTAAATTATTTCTTGCTTGTTCTTGACTTTAGCATCTTAGCTTATGCCTGATTTTTCTTCTTTCTTTCTTGATTGCTAGATCTAATTCCAAGCCATAAACTTAGGTTTAGAAAACCCTATTTCTCTACTTATTATTTTTATGGGTAAGAAAGAAGGAATTTGATTCTATGTTTCTTTTATAGTTATCATTGAATGTTAAAGGTTCTAATTTTCAATCTCAATTTACTTGGATAGGGAGGTTTCAAAATTAGATCTTGATTGTTGATAATGATTAGCCTTTCCAACAATAACTTTTCTTTATTCTTGGACTCTCCCTTGGATAAATTTCCATGAAAGGAGGGTTGAGAGGAGTTGGGGAGAAATATGATGACTTTGAAACTCATTTGGTGAGGGATTATAAGTGATTATAAGAATCTCAACATGAGGTTTACATGAAGTGAATGAGGGAGGACAAGATGGGTGATGAAGTGTTTGTTATTCTTCATGGGTTGCCAGCTTCTCCTCAATCTTGGAGATGAATCCATCTATGTCAAGCATGTCACTACTATTTCTAGAATATCCTCTCTTAATGAAAGACATACATTCCTCCTTTGCCTGTTGCACTAAATTCCTAACCCCTCTAATGTAATGTTTTGGAATTTCCTATCCATACCCCTTCAATGTATCAATGTTTATCATATTCCTCTCTTAGTCTAATAGAGATTTTTAAGGCTATATATAGAATGGATTGGGTTATGAGTAGGCTATTTAGGAATGTCATACAACTACCATGACTGATCATGAGGGTAATCAAGGTATAGATGGGGTAAATGAGACTCATAGAAGGATTGATGATATTGGTAATAAGGGGGCTCATCATAAGACTATAAAGGGGTAATATTATGATGGATTAGCTATTCATAAGGAAAATCAAGGTAGTACTCCTGCATGTATGACTGATATAGATCCTCATACTACTAGTGAGGATTATAGCAAGACGTATATGGATCATTTTGAAAATATTGATGAGGAAAGATTGTATTCTTCTCTATAGGCAATTATATACTAAAAAACATGAAGATAACTAAAATCATGAATAAGAATATGCCTCATACCTTGAGATAAGGACCAAGGACTACTTGAAACTAATTTTGAAGATGAATATGCTACAAAATTGTCTTAATAGCTAAAATTGGGTCCCAATAGGCATGCCAAAAATTATTGGAGGCTTAGGATACACCTAGTTGAGCAAAGGATTGTTCAGGTCCTCTTGCTCAAATCTAATCGAACATGGGAATGACCCTAGGTTGTGGGTTACCTAATCTTGGGTTAGACCTATAGGATTTTTAAAGAGGCTAGCTCCTCTTATGTATTACTTAGATCATTTACACTAAAACCTACTAATTATTGGGGTGAAAAGAGAGAGAAAGATAACTAAAATTGAAACCCTAATCTATTATTAGTGATACACCTAGAATGATTATTCAGCCACACTTACTTGAGCTTCTAAAACACTAATGAGACAAGAAAAAAATTGAATCTACAAATTTAAATTTATGTTATGCATCAATATTTCATGTAAAGGTTCACCAACTAATCAAAACTTGAGGGAAGTGATGTAAAGTCATGATTCAAGGCACTAACTAGTTAATGTATCCACTTGTTAGCTTCAATTAAATGACATTAAACACTAAACATGACCTTCATAACAAGATAAACTAGTAGCTAGGTGAGATAAAGATTTGAAAATGGAGAGACTCCTACCACATATACAAATCAAATTGACATCAACACACTATACCAGGATAATGAAATATGAAATAGTCATCTATTTATCTTAAGAGGTTATAAAGATCAATCTTGGTAGAGTCTAGTCATGCTTAAGAGAATGATCCATTTCAAGGCTTAAAATCATATATTTATACCAAAAGGGAATGAGAGAAATGGGGAACATGCATGGGAGAATGGATAAGGAGTCATCAATGATCAAGATAATATTTATACCAACTCCTTGAGCTCCTTATACATTAATGTCACTAAGACTCTATCTGGCATAGAAGAATGGATCATGAAGGTCAAGACCACTATAGGAATCAACCACCCCATCTCATGAATCCTTCTCAAGATCCTCTACATTAATTTCCTTCATTGTAAGGACAAAATCCTCATATTTATAATTATGATAGATCTATCACCATGTCTACTTTGGGTGGCCATAGGTACCTATTTATTGGAGATATAATTATGTCAAAGGATGAGAAAATCCATCATATCTCATTTATGTCTATATCTACTCTAACCTAGATATAGATATTTATTGTAGATTGAAAACCAATCCAATTTATTGGTTTTTTAATAGTCATTATATTGATGCAGATCTATAGGTTGCATAGATTTTTTTTAGACTATATTATGGTTAAACAAACCTATCTTGTATCTAATCTTTAATAGTGATAGAGCTTCACCATTAACAACCATGACTATATAACTATGTCTGCTAAATAATGTTCAACTGAGATCTAATGGTGGTACTCACCTTTAAAATACTTGCTTGGTTTGACTTGAACCATATTCAACCTCTATTTGAAATATCTTATCTTCAACATTTAGTATCAGTCATTGATCTTGATCTACGCTCTCAACTTATGCCATTTTTTAGTTCCAAATTTATAATGTGGGTCCTATAGTTAGTCCTATCCTATTATTGCACTTGTAACACATGGTGGCCTCACATTCATCATCAAGAATATTGAATTTTTAAATTTATGAACACCATTGATCTCATTTTTTCATGTCTTACATGTATACCATTAATTTACCTAGAAGTTACCAAAATTATGAAAATTTTCAACTACATGCTTGTCTTTGAGATCCACTAACTTGTAGACCTCTCACTCATCATTGATTTACCTTTACATGATGGATCATGCACCATTGATCTACTTAGACCCACTAGCTTTTTTAGTCACTGTGCACTATTAGATATCCATTTAGGTACCTGAGATGTTGATACTTGTTGTCAATGAATTTAATCTTAGGATATGCTGACCTTTTAACTATGAGCTTGTCATTGATATTTGATGCATGGTTTAATGCCTTCCATTAGATCTTTGGAACACACTAACCTCATTGATCATCACTCACCATTATATCTACTTTAGGATTTCATGATTTGGACACTTGTTAGCCATGTATTCATCCTTAAAACATTTGAATTCAAATGGCTATTTCACAAGGCCCAATTTTGATGTCTATGCACACATCCTACTCTCCTAGTTTAACTTTGAAGCTTTATATCATGAGATAGAAAAGACATAAAAATATGAAGTTTGCATAGGATGATCTAGAATGAAATATATCATGTGCATGAAATATTTTGGCCTAAGAGGATTTTAGGTGAATCTATTAAATGCACAACCAACTTCTCTATTCATCCCTACATGATATTTAAATGATAGTCTAGATTCTATAGGCTTGTGTTAGTCATTTTCCTCTTAAACAAGGACACTATGAGGCATCATGGAAAGCCAAGGCAAAGGTCATCAACATGATTTAAATGATAAAGGTTTAAATTTGGATTATGAGGCCAAAATGTTAATATAATGTATGAAATTCACCTTAACCTTTGTATCCTCTTATGGATGATACACTTGATACTTGGAAACATCAAGTTGATCTTTGTTTTGTTTCATCATAGCTAAGAGTAATTCATTATCAAGCTGAGGTCTTGACTATTTCTCAAGTACAACCAAATGTGCCTTGACCTCACTAGGTCTATTTATGATTGTAGAATTTTGGAAAATAGATTAATTTTCATCTTCCTTCATAACATGACACTCATTTTTAGGCTTGATTAAACACTCAACAACCTATTCATTAGTTTCATAAAAAATCTTGACATTAGATATGCAATTGTTTGGAGGAGAAGGGATCTTACCCAACTAGTCAAAGTTTTGACATATGGAATTAAAATTTTGCCATAAGTCATCTTCCTCTTCTTCATGAATGTCATCATCAAGGGTAGCTTCATCAACTGTAGAAAAAAATACATAATTCTTCTCACTATAGTGATAAATCAAGTTCTTCAATCTATCATAATCATATACATGAATCAAGTAGTTACTCTCGGTAGCTTGTGAAAAATAATGCTCAACACTCACCTCAACTCCCTTAAATGGTTCTAAATGGATGATATAGGTGCCAAGGTCAGTTTGTTCAAATTATGCATAAGGATCATGTTCATAAGCATATGCGCTATACTCATCTAGAAATAATTTAGATATGCCTTCAATCTTGGAAGAAGCACAATCCAAAATAGACTCTTCTTTGTCATTGATCACACAATTCAAATTTTAACTTACCTCTACATAAGGCTCAATGTGGAAAATAGTAAGAGGCTAAGTTATTATGGTCACCTTGGTTTCATATCTTTTCCTAAAGGCAAATAAGGACTAGTCATCTGAGAGGTAGCAACCTATCTTGGCTATGAAATCTCTTGAAAGGCAGATTGCAAAATGAGTAGGCAAGTTCAAAACAATAATGTTTTAAATGATAGATAAATTAGGATAGTTATGGAGGAAGACCTTTAAGTTTTTTATCACCATTATTTTCTTATTTTACTAAATCACTCTTTTACTATGGGTTTCATATTTTAATCCCAAATTATTAGCTACAACTTTGGGCATGATTGATGTAGAGGCACCATTATCAACTATGTAATTGTGTACTAGTTTGTCCCCCACGATGAGAGTAAGGTATAAAGGTGAAGGCTTATCATATTTGGTATAGTGTTCTACAATATTATTAAGGGAATTGGTAAGAGATGCATGACCATGAATATTTCTTGAAGGTGAAGGACTAGTAGGAATAATGAACAACTATTTTTTCAAGAGTTCATTTTGGTCAAGCATATGGAGGACATCCCAAATGGAGATGGATGCCTTGGAATTATTCAATGAGTACATTATGTTTATAGTAGAAGTTTTTACTGTATCTTGAGTCCTTGGAAGAAAAATATTGATTGGAACTTTTGAAATTGAGACACCTTGAGCATTAGAGACTATCATGTTTGTAACCATGCCTTATTACCTTGTAGGTGGATTGGATGAACATGTAGGTAAATTATGATCACCTCATAAAACCCTTCCTCTTGTATATAGTGTTTTATATAATAGAAATTCATTAATTGAATACAAATGTGTCTTCAACTAGGAAGTTGGAGAATCTTTCTCAATGAGGCTGCCAACCTTCACTTGCTTGCATTAGGACCTCATATTTAGTTGATAGAAGAGGAGTGAATCCTCATTGAGAAAATAGATCTTGATCTCTACCCTCATTCGCATCTATTAATTAGCTTTATTTCTAATTTTGTCCTTGCACCAATATTTTATGTATCGGTACCATCTCTCTTATGTTGGACAAAAAATTGGGATTGTAAACATTAGTAGGCTTATTAAAGATTGGCTACCCTTGACCTCTCCCTATTCAATATTTTTGACCATATTGTTGATGATATGGATAGGGGTTTTGATGAGCACCTTGTTTCATATTGGCTTGCCTAAGCTGAGATCTTAACATTTGAATTTTTTTATATTTATCCATGACATCATCTACCTTCTTAGGAACAACTCTAGGCTCAGTGTTGGCATTAGGAACTTGGGCCACACTTAGAGTATTATCAGGAATATTAGGCAAAAATGGTATAGACACTTTAGGATGTAGCTTTCCATATTGAATGAGGCCATTCTTAGCTCTAATGGCAAGTTAATATGATTTGGGAAAAGTGAAACCACCCATTGATTATAGCATGATGGCAATATTAGTCCCAATATATCTCAAGTATGTAGGGTAGAAAAAGTTAGCAAGTGGTGTCATGGGAAGAGGAAACCTATGCCAAGTCTTTTGTAACCTCTCATAAATTCATGAATTATTTCCTTGGGGGATATTTTAATCACATTTAGATGATGCATGAGTGAATTATGATCGCTTTCATCTTCAAATATTGAAGTTAGTAACACTCCAAAGTCATTCCATGTTGTGATGCATCCACTGAGAAAAGACATATACCAATCAAGTTTCCTCCCTCTGAGGGACATGGAAAGGAGTCTGATGGCAATATTATCCTCAATTATATTATGGAAAATACAAAAATTGGAGATATTCCTGATGTGTTCACTAGGTGTGACATGACCTTAATGATTGAATGTGGGCACACTCTTTGTAGCATTAAGGGGAATGACATCATAGGCATCAAGATGAATTTAATTTTTAGTATTAAAGGTAGGTAAGGAATGTTTCCTATCCATGATTTCTTCAAGTTATTCATTTTTTTTACTATAAAAATCCTCTTCTTCTTTAAAAGGTAGATTAGGCTGAGGGTACTGAACCTTAAGAGAAGTTCAAGTTGAATATGTGGATTGATGGGATTGAAAGCTCTACTTGAAAAGGACCTATTAAGGACCATGAAGTATGAGAGTAAATATATGAAAAAACAATGGTATAAAAACATATTTTACCTTGATTAGAGTCTCTAAATGTCTAGAAGTACACCAATATGTAGTTGATGTTGTCAAGACCAACATTCACATTGACAAGTTATCTTTAGGACAATGGGTCCCACTAGGCATGTTAGAACTATTGTCACCTAATATTATACCATAGAGGAGGTTTTCCAGTCTTCATAAATATTTTTGAAACATGATATGTGGGTTTACCTATGGTATAAGTAGACCTCTAGGTTTAAGGGCTAGCTCCCTGAATTTGCCTTGAGGTGTTTATCACCTACTTAACTCATTGATTATGGTAAAAGAGATAGAAGTATGCATGAAAGCTCTAATACAAGATGGCCTAGTAAGGACCATGAATTATGAGAGAAAATATATGGAAAAAAATGATCTACAACCATATTTTAATTTGAATATAGTCACCAAATGTAGAGTAGCACACCAATATGTAGTTGATGTTATCAAGACTAGCATTCACCTTAACAAGTTGTCTTTAGGATAATTGGTACCATTGGGTGTTCCATAATTATTGTCACAAAATATTTAAACCTAAAATATGTTTTCCAATCCTCCTCAAAATTTTGGAAACATGGGAGTATGTCTAGGTATGTGGGTTTACCTATAGTAGAAGTAGACCTCTAGGTTTAAGGGCTAGCTCCCTAAATTTACCTTGAAATGCTTATCACCTACTTAAATGACTGATTATGGGAACATATATATAATTATACATGAAAATAAATATATTATAATGGGGTGATACACCATAAGAATCTCCTCAAGACCATCATACTTATTTCACTAAGGAACAAGACCTACAACACTATTTTGAAAGTCTTAGAATGCTCTAAATTAGTATTTCAATATGGAGGTGATATGCATGAGGGATATCCAAGTTAAGTGAAAAATAGATAGTTTTTAGAAACTAAGTCTCATCTTACACTTGAAATTATATCCATACAAATGAAAACACTTCATATTACCTACTCGAGTGGAATAGCTTGCATCAAACATGGAAGGATGGAGAGAAAGAAAGGATATATGAATATCTCTTAAATATTCACTATACATCTCTTCACACACTTTGAAAACATGATATATGAACTCAAAATATATTATATTTATTTTTCAAAGACAAAGTACAACATCAAACTAGTAGGGCTTCCATATACATTGTTTGTAATCTACCAATAAGAGCTGAAATGGCTAATACTTACAAGATATGAGAGAGGAAAAAGGAGAATGAAGTCCAAGAGTAACTAGAACACATGTCAATTTTAGATAAAAAGTTAAATATATAGGATAAATTAATATTTAATAGACCATGTAAGGCCTACTTGGACAAACGTCCTTGAAAGTCATTAAACTCCTCAAATATGGCATATGATTCTTCAATTGCTTGCCTAGAAATTGCCTTCATAATTTGTCCTTCTTGAAATGATGCAAATTAGAATAAGGATGCATAAGATTATTACACTATAAGTTAGGGGTCATAAAAATTCCTCAATAGGAATCTTTTGTGTCCTTAATCACTAATATTTTTTTGGACATGACTTATCACTACTTATAGTCATAATCATTCTCCTTTCACTCACTCTTCACACTTAGCACCAAAGAGGTCTTCATTTTTTCAATCCAATCCATAAAAAAGTTGATGTGACACATGTAAATATCCCTTATTCCCTTGGATCCATTGGGTATACCTTAAAATAATTCTTAATTAGAGTTTTCATCTTCTCACTTGGTGATTTGTTCACTATGCCAGTTTAGAATGGCTTAGATGAAGGTGTTAACAGAGGAACTTGTGAGATTATTCAATGCAATAAATAGAATTTAGGGGTTATATTAGGTCTTATTATTCCTCTTAAAGTTTTTTTCATCCATTTAAACCCATATGCTCCTACATAATACACAAAACTATCAAGAAAAGCCTTTTTCTACCATGTCCATACAAGTAGGTTCAAACTCAAATTGATGGAAAATAGACCTAGATAATCCTCTAAAATTTATAATCATATAATAATTCATTATATCCCTATTGTATGCCTCTCCTTCTTTATCTTTCCAATCGGGTCCTTAGTAATGGCTTTAGAGGGTTTTAGCTAGTTTTAGCCTCTAAGGATTATTTATAAAGTTGCATCATTGTAACCCTAAAAAAATTGGACTAAAAAATTATATGGGACCCTATTTAACACCTCATAACTCTTATAAATCCCATGTTATGTTTTCATATAGTTATAAGTTTCCAAACTTGCCTCAAGCTTTTCTCTTAATTATGTATGCCCTGTGATGTTATTAAGACAAGAAATGTCTTATCTATGGCCTATTATATAAAAAAATCTTGTTTCCCATATTATATCTCTCTATGAAGGTGTTAAAATGTTTTTCAATTCTCCTCTATCCCTAAAAGTGGTATTATACCTCCTTTTGGGCTTTAGGCCTAATCAAGGTTTAGTAGGTTTGACTACATCTTTATGAGTTTGGACCATTCCATTCATATTAAAACACATATGAGGGAGTCCATATGTTAATTAGTTCATAAAAAATCTCTTTAAATATCCTTACAAGGTTTTGAGTCTCTTTTACACCTTGTTTTCATCATTGACCTACTAAACCTGTAGGGTTTTCATCTTGGGAATGCCCTTTGTCTGAGATAGAATAGAGGCCACTTTACTTGTTGCCTCAAAAACAAGAATGGTATGAAGATATTTTCCAAGATATAAGGATACTATATGTATCATTTTATATATTTTTCACATTAATATCCCATATGAATCTTCAAAACCCTCAATATAGACTTTTGTGGTGTTTAATGTGTGCAGGGTTGGCATATGTAATGTGTATTGCATGAAACAAACCACCCTATGATTTTTTTTCTTGCCTTAAGGCTAAGGAGAAGTGTATATTACCACTTTTAAGATCCCCTCAAACATATTTATCATCAAACCTTTGTTTAAACTTTCATTTTTTACCTCTCACTTTGATATGTTTAATTACATTCAACTATAACTATGTTGTCTTACTTAGGAAGTGACCCCTGTAGGTGAAATTTGCATATTAGACCTTGTATCATTGCAAAAATACATTATTTAGGTCCTCTAGTCTCATATAATATTTTCAATTTCTCACACTATGCTTTAGGTTAGGCCAACCTCAAAACTGGTTATGCTCATAGATCATTTTCATGCCACAGTCAGTTGTAGTTGACAATTTTGGATCAAAAAGGGGGTCCTATAGGTGTGTTTCAACCCTTAAAATATTTTTTACTCATAATATAATTTATAGTCTCTAAATAAAATATAATTTATATATATATATATATCCATGTTTTTCATGCTCCTTCTCACCAAGGTTTACCTTAAGAACTTATAGGTGCTTACAGTCAACTGTAGGTGCCCCATTTTAGAAGCAAGAGTGCACCTATAGGTGAACATGAGGTTAAAACCTCACACTTCAACCTTCATTGATGTCCTTTAAAATTTTAGTGTCCTTCTCATTTTCATATGGTCACTTGACATGGATATATGTTATTTCTGTCTTGAATGATGACTAGAAGGTTATTTGGAGTTTCAACATGGTAGTGAACATTGAAAACCTACAATGAACAAATGTATAGATTTGAATCCTTATAGCATGGAACCCTATTAGCCAAATTACTCACTCTCTTTTTAAATTTGTCACCCTATATGAGGTATTCATTATGTAATACTTAATATCTATCTAGACCTCCTATTTCACTGCTCCATGATAGTTCCAAAGGTGATTAGGGCTCTTTTTTGGAGTTTTTAAGGGAACTTGTCCCTAAAACTCATTATCCATATATGCATCTAACTCTTCAAGTATGATTGCTACTTTATATATTCACAATGATTATCATGACATTTTATAAGTCCACAAACTTAATGAAGGTCTCCAAACATGTCAAACTCCTTCATACAACACTTTAGATCTTTGTGAGAACCACCTGTAGGTGGACATTTCTATATTTAGGGTAGTGAGTAGAGACATGAACAATGTACATAGTGCATAGGCTTAATATTAGATTTATACCTTCTTAATGTCTCTCATATGTATTCTTTCCACCATGAAATATCTCAAACCTTTTCAAATGATTCATTTCATCATGCTTGACCTTTCATGGGAAACCTGTAGATGTTCATCAATGATACAAGACTATGCATATAATATAAATTGGTTATCACAGTCAGTTGTATGCCATTTGGAGAGTTCAAATTAATTTATCATTCATAAATAATGTTTTTAATACCCTTAAACTCTACATTACACATACATGGTCATGCTTAGAGCTTTACACACCATGACTGTAAGTGAATGTAAGTAGAGAGATGACCATGTGCCACGTTTTTTATTACAACATTCATGACGCTATCTTGTGATATTGATATTTTAAGGAAAGGGGATAAAAAATACATTGTAGACATGAAACATAATATCTCACCATCTTTTTAAACTACTTCAAGGACATAAAAACCCTACAAATGGTGAAAACCTATCTGTAACACAACAAGGTGTTCTTACCTATAAATTGAGATTATGTGCTCATTAATTCATCATCAAACATGAAACCAAATATTGGAAACATGTGATAATTAATTTCACATCCTATATAATAAAATTCATCAATTGATGTGTATGAACTAGCTCAAATAGAAGTAAAATCTATAGGGTGTGTGGGTTAGCAAGCAAAATGAGATAGTCAACTTATTAAGAATGGTTCATAAATTATAGAGAACCATTATTAAAATATTTACACTAAAATTAATTATACTAAATTTAATAATCACTACCAAGATCATTTTACTTGAAACCTCTCCTACTAATTGTACCATCAAAATATCTATTGACTAGTTTTGTATGCTTAGTAGAACGATGGAGAAGAGAAATGGTTTTGGTCCATTTTTGGTACATCAAAAGTAGTTAAAACATGTAAATGGAGTTATGGAATTGAAGGGTCATTTAATGAGGTTTTCACACATGTCATACTCCCCATAGGTTGTACAACTTCCAAAACTCACTTTCTTTCAACTTTTTTCTTGATTTCACTTAACACCTACAAGATTTTTAGTTAGTACTAAAAAAGACTAATAGGTTATAAAATATTAAACATTTAAAGGAAGTTTAGAACACTTGGACACCTTGTAAATTTTTAAAACTCTCATAAATTTCCCAAATATTATCTTTAGGTGACATAAAATGACTTAGGAAAGAATTCGATAATGACCAAGGTGATGACACATTAAATGACATAAAATAAGACCATTATACACCCTATAAGGCCATAATATACCTTATATAAGTTTTTTACTATGGGGGGTTGATGTATTTTTACTTTTACTCAAAATAATCAACATTATTGGTGATTTCTATGGGTGGTATGCTTGTTATGCCCAAGACCAGTAGCCTTTTCCTATCCATTGGGATATAGAGTCACATATGCATAGCTATGATATTGAATTTTAATTTGAAATCACACCAAACCAAAATAAATACACATAAAATAAGACACACAAAATGGAAAAAAACATGTGTTTAATTAGAACACTTATGGAACACACACACAACTGAAAGAAATACACACACACTTAATCTACTATTTACAAGACCTCATTCTTGAGGTGAAAGACATCTTAACTTAATTCAACCATTGTCAAATATGGTTCATATTTCATCTTTGTCACTCCATGAAGGTATTATATCATGTGAATCATGTTCATCATCAACCATTTGAATATGTAGATAGTTTAGATGCTTACCATATTTAGATCTCCTTATGTCTACAAGTGGAATATTTACATCCTTCATGAATAATCTCCCTTTCTTTCCAATGACATTTATTAGAGCTAAAATCATCTTGATCTCTATCATATTTGATCTACACCCCTCAAACTATAAATTATAATGTATGATAGCTACCTCAACCTTTTTATCCTTTTGTGGATGATACACTTGATGCTTGGAAACATCAAGCTGATATTTATTTTGTTTCATCATAGCTAAGAGTAATTCATCATCAAAATGAGGTCTTGATTGTTTATAAATCACAACAAAATGTGCCTTGACCTCACTAGCTTTCTTTATGATTGTAGACTTTTTGATAATAGATTGATTTTCATCTTCCTTCATAGAATGACAATCAATTTTAGGATTAATCAAACACTCAAAAACATGTTTTTTAGTTTCATCAATAAGCTTGACATCATATATACAATTATTTAGAGGATAAGGGATCTTACCTAACTGGTCATCTTCTTGACATATGGCATTGAATTTTTTCCATAAGTCATCTTCCTCTTCCTCATGAATGTCATCACCAAGTGTAGCTTCATCAATTATAGGAAAAAAGACATAATTATTCTCACTATAATTAACAATTAGGTTCTTTAATATATCATCATCATATACATTAATCAATTATTTACTCTCAGTATTTGGTGAGAAATAATTCTTAACACTCACCTCAGCTCCCTTAAATGGTTCCTCATGGATGATATAGGTACCAAGGTCAATTTATTCAAATTATGCATAAGGATCATGTTCATGGGCATCTACACTATACTCATTTATAAATAACTTGGCTATACCTTCAAGATTGGAAGAAGAACAATCCATATTAGACTCTTCTTTGTCATTGATCACATAATTCAAATTTGAACTTGCCTCTACAAAAGGCTCAATATGGAATATAGTAAGATTCTAAGTTCTTATAGTTACCTTGGTTCCATATATTATCCTAAAGGACAAGAAGAACTAGTCACCTAAGAGGAAGCCACCTATATTGGTTGTAAAATCTCTTGAAAGGAATACTAAAATGAGCAATTAAGTCCTCAACAATAATATCTTAAAGGATAGGGTAACTAGGACAATTATAGAGGAAGACCTTCAAGTTTTTTATCAAACCTATTATCTTAGTAGGTGTACCATCTAGTTTAATCACTCCTTTGCTATGGGTTTCATATTTTAAGCCCAACATATTAGCTACAACTTTGGGCATGATTGATGTAGAGTCACCACTATCAACTATGCAATTATGTAATAGTTTATTCCCCACTATGAGAGTGAGGTAGAAAGCTGGAGGATTGTTAACTTTATTAGATGGTTCTACAATTTTATGAGGGGAATTGGTAAGAGATAAAAGACCATGAATATTGATTGAAGGTGAAGGACTAGTAGGAATAATGGATAACTATTTTTTTGAGAGATCCTTTTAACTAGGAAAATGGAGGACATCCCAAAGGGAAATAGATGTCTCGGTATTATTTAATGAATCCACTATGTTTAGAGTAGAAGTGTTTACCTTATCTTGAGTCCTTAGAGATAAATATTTGATTTTAACTTTAGTAATTGATACAACATGAGCCTACCTTCCCATATTCTGATTTCAAGAAGATGCAAGAGCATTAGGGACTACCATGCTACAGCCATGCCTTACTACCTTGGAGGAGGATTGGATAGACTATTAGGTACATTAATATCACCTCATAAATCCTTCCTCTTAGATCTAGTTTTTTATAGAATATAAATTCCTTGATTTATTACCAAGGTGTCTTCAACTAGGAAGTTGTTGAAGCTTTCTCCATAAAGCTACCAACCTTCACTTGCTTGCATTAAGACTTCATCTTCAACTGATAGGAGAGGAGTGACTCCTCCTTAATAAAATATAAATTTCTATCTACCCTTATTAGCATCCATGAATTTTCCTTCTTTCAAATCTTCTCCTTGCATGAAGATGTTATGCATGGGTACCATCTCTCTTGTGTTGGATGTAGAATTGGGATTGTACAAATTGGTAAGCCTATTAAAGTCTAGTTTCCCTTGACCTCTCACTCTCCCATATTATTGAGAATATTTTTGATGATAAGGATAGGGGTTTTTATGAGCACTTTGTTTCATAGTGGCTTGCCTACGTTAATCTCTTAACATTTATATCTTTTGCATCATTCTCCATGACATCATCTACCTTCTTAAGAGCAGCTCTAGGCTTGGTGTTGGCATTAAGAACCTTGGCCACAATTAGAGTATTATCAATAATATTATGTATTAGAGACATAAACACTTTAGGAGGTATCTTTCAAGCTTGAATGAGGCCATTTTAATCTCTAATTCCAAGCTCATATTCTTCAAGAAGAGTGAAACCACCCATGGATTGTAGTATGATGGCAATATCAGTACTAATGGCTCTCAATTATATATGGAAGACAAATATAGCAAGTGGTTTCATGGGAAGAGGAAAACTATGTCAATTATTTTGTAACTTCTCATTAAATTCATTCATTATTTCCTTTTGGGCTCTTTTGATCACATTGAGTTGCTGTATGAGTGAAGTATGATCACTTTCATCTTCAAAGTTAGCAACACTCCAAAGTCATCCCATTTTGTGGTGCATCCATTAGGAAAATTCCTATACCAATAAAGTTATTTCCATTTAAGTGACATGGTAAGGAATATTATGGTAATATTCTCATTAATGACATTGTGGAAAATACAAAAATTGGAGATATCCCTGATGTGTTCACTATGTGTGACATGACCTTCACCATTGAATGTGGGCACACTCTTTGTAGCATTAGGGTGAATGACATTATAGGCATCAATATGAATTATATTTTTAGTATTAAAGGAAGGGAAGGCATGTTACTTATCCATTATTTATTCAAATTCTTCATTTTTTTACTATAAAAATCCTCTTGTTCTTCAAAAGGCAGATTATGTTAAGGGTATTGAACCTTAAGAGAAGTTCAAGTTGAATATGTGGATTAATGGGATTGAAAGATATACTAGAAAAGGACTTATTAAGTACCATGAAGTATGAGAGGAAATATATGAAAAAAAATGTTCTAAAAACATATTTTACCTTGATTGGAGTCTCTAAATGTCTAGTAGTACACCAATTGTAGTTGATGTTGTAAAGATCAACATTCACCTTGACAAGTTATCTTTAAGATAATGGGTCCCACTAGGTGTGTTATAACTATTTTCACAAAATATTATATTCTATAAGATTTTTTTCAATCCTTCTCTATATTTTTTCAAAATGAGAATACTTATAGGCATGTGGGTTTACCTATAGTAGAAGTAGACCTTTAGGTTTAAGGGATAGCTCCCTAAATTTTCCTTGAGCTTCTTATAACCTAATTAACCAATTGATCATGGTAAAAGAGATATAATTATGCATAAAAATAAATATAATTTAAGGGTTTGATACACTATAAGTATTTCCACAAGACCATAATACTTCTTTCACTAAGGAACAAGACCTACAACACTAGTTTCAAAGTCCTAAAATGCTCTAACATTAGTATTTAAATATGGAGGTGATATGCATGAGGTATATCCAAGGTAAGTGAAACATAGATAATTTTTATACACTAATTATCATTTTACACTTGAAAATATACCCATACAATTTAAAACACTTCATATGACCTGCTAGAGTGGAATAACTTGAATCAAACATGGAGGGATTGAGAGAAAGCAAGGATAGATGAATATATCTTAACTATTCACTATACATATCTTCACACACTTTTACAAGATGATATATAAACTCAAAATATATTATATTTATTTTTCAAAGTTAGAGTATGACATCAAACTAGTAAGGCTTCCCTATACATGGTTTGGAATTTGACAAAATGGCTAATACTTTTAGAATGTGAGAGAGGAAAAAGGAGAATGAAGTCCAAGATTAACTAGAGAATGTGTAAAACTAAAATAAGGAATTAAATATGTATGATAAATTAATATTGAATATACCATTAAAGGTCTACTTGTACAAATGTTCACTAAAGGCATGAAATTCCTTAAATGTTGTGTATGATTCTTTAATTGCTTGCCTAAAAATTGCTTTCAACATTTGGCTTTATTAGAATATTCCACAGTAGACTAGGTATAGATAAATCATTAAAATATTAGGTATGGGTCATAAACATTACCCAACATGCATTTTTTGTGTCCCTAATCATTAATATTCTTCTAGACATGAGTTATCACTACCTATAGTCATAATCACTCTCCTTTCACTCACTCTTCACACTTGGCACCAAATAGGTCTTTAGTTTTCCAATCCAATCCATAAATAAGGTCATGCGACACCTTTAAATATCCATCATTCTTTTAGATCCATTAGGAACACCTTAAAATACTTCCTAATTGGATTTTTCATCTTCTCACTTGGTGATCACTCCTTGTTCACTATGTTAGTTTAGACTAGCTGAGATGAAAGTGATATCAAAGGAATGTTTGAGCTTATATAATTAAATAAATGGACATTAGTGGTTATATTAGGTCCTATTATTCCTCATAAATTTGTTTTCATGTTTTGAAACACTTCTATACCTACATAATACATAAAACTATCAATAAAATCCATTTTCCACCCTGTCCATACAAGTAGGGTAGAACTCAAATTGATGGGAAAGATCACTACAGAATCCTATGAAAGTTTTAATCATCTCCCAATTCATTATATCTCTCTTTTATTCCTCTCCTTCTTCATATTTCCAATCGATTCCTTACCAAGGGTTTTAGAGGGTTTTAGGTGGTTTTAGACTCTAAGGATTATTTATAAAGTTATGGCATTGGAACCCTAAACAAATACCACTAAAAAATTATTTTTAACCCTCTTAAAAACCTCATATCTCCTCCTCCCATGTTATTTGTACATATAGGTACAAGATTTTAAACTACCTTCTTGAGCTTCTCTCTTCATTATGCATGCCCTATGATGTTTTTAATCTAATAAATGGCTTATTTATGGCCTATTATACAAACCAAAGTTATTTCCCATCTTATATCTCACTATGAAGGTGATACAATATTTCTCAATGCTCATATATCCCTAAAAGTGGTATTAGACCTTCTTTTGGGCTTTAGGCCTAGCTAAGGGTTAGTAGGTTTGATTGTATCTTTATGAGTTTGGACCATTCTACTTGGATTATAGCACCTATAAGGGCTTCCCTATGTTTATTCATTCATAACATATTCTTTACATCTCCTTGAAAGGAACTAGGTCTCTTTGGCACCTTCCTTTCATCATTGACCTACTAAACCTACAGAGTTTTCATCTTTGGAGTGCCCTCTATCTGAGATAGAATAGAAGGCACTCTCCTTGTTACCTCAAATAAAAGGATGGTATAAGGAGATTATCTAATTTATAGGGATACTCTATGTAAATTTTCTTATCTTGGTCACATTAATAGCCCCTCTAATTCTTCAAATCCCTTAATGCAAACTTCTATGGTGTTCACTGTGTGCATGGTTGGCATATGGACTATGTATTATATGAAACAACCCATTCTATGCTCTATTTTATTGCCTTAAGGGTAAGGTGAATCATATATTACCACTCTAAATATCCCATCAAACATATTTATCATCAAACCTTTGTCAAACATTTCATTTTTCACCTCTTACTTTGATATGCTTAGTTATAGTCAATTGTGACTTTGTTGTCTTGCTTAAGAAGTGACACCTATAGGTGAAATTTGCATATTAAACCTTGTATCATTTCCACAAAAAAATATTGAGGTCCTCTAGGATCATTTAATAGCTTCACTTTCTCACACTATGTTTTGGGTTAGGCCAACCTCAAGATTAGTTATGCTCATATATCACTGTCATGCCATAGTCAGCTATAGTTGACTATTTTAGAGGAAAAAAGGGGTTCTATAGGTGTGTTTCAACCCTTAAAACCTATGTTTATCCTCATAAGATCCTTTTAGTCTTGAAATCAACTCTAATTTATGTATATCTAAGTTTTTCATTCTCTTTCTCACCAAATTTTACCTTGGGAACTTATAGGTACTTATAGTCAACTATAGGTGCCCCTTTTTAAAAGAAATAGTGTACCTATAGGTGAACATGTAGGTCAAAACCTAACATTTCAACCTTACCTGATGTATTTTATAATTTTAGTTCCTTTCTCATTTCCATAGGGTCACTTGACATGGAGATATTCTATTTCTTTCTTGGATGATGACTAGGTCATTTGGAGTTCCAACACAGTAGTGAACATTAAAACCTTATAGTGAACAAGTGCATAGATTTTAAGCATTCTAGCATGGAACCCTATTGTCCAAATCACTCACTCTCTTTTTCAAGTTGATACCCTATATAATGGATTCATGATGGAACACTTAGTATCTATCTATACCTCTTGTTGCTCTACTCCATGATAGCTCCAAAGGTGAATAGGGCTCTATTTTGGAGTTTTTAAGGGAACTTGTCCCTAAAACTCATTCTCTATATATGCATATGACTATTCAATTTTGACTTTTACTTGATAGTTTCACCATGATTCTCATGACATTTTCTAACTCCAAAAACTTCATGAAGGTCTCTAAACATGTCAAACTCCACCATACAACACTTTTATATCTCTGTGAAAGCCACTTATAGGTGGGAATTTTTGTATATATGGAAGTCAGTAGAGACATGAGCAATGTATATAGTGCATAGGATTATAATTAGCATTATACCTTATAAGGGTCTTAAATTGTGTTCCTTCCACCATGAAAGAGATCAAACCTTTTCAAATGATTCATTTCAATGTGCTTGGCCTTCCATGGGAAACCTATAGATGCTCATCAATGATACAAGACTATGCATATGGTCTGAATTGGTTGTCATAGTTAATTATATGCCATTGAAAATATCAAATTTATTTCTCATGCTTTAAAAATGTGTCCAACACCCTTAAACTCTATATTACATGTACATTACCATGCCCAGAGCTTCACACACCATGACTATAAGTGAATATAAGCAGAGAGTTGACTATGTGCCATGTTTTTTATTGAAAAACTCATGATGTTAGCTTATGATACTAATTTTGGAAGTAAATGGGATAAATAATACATTGGATACATGAAACATAATATATCACCATCTTTTAAAACCACTACAAGGACATGAAAACCCTATAAATGGTGAAAACCTATCTGCAACATAGCAAGGTGATCTTACCTATAACTTGATATGTTGTACTCATAAATTCATCTTAAAACATGAAACTAAAATGGGAAACATGAGATAAGTAATTCCACATCTTTTATAAGCAAATTCATCAATTCATTTGTATGGACTAGCTCAAACAGAAGCAAAACATGCAGGGTGTAGGGATTAGCAAGAAAAATAAGATAGTCAACTTCTTAAGAATGTCTAATAAATCATAGGAAAAAATTACTTCAAATATTTCCATGAAAATTAATTATACCATGTGTAATATCCACCACCTAGAGCATTTGACCTGAAACCTCTCCTACTGGTCATACCATTAGAAGACTTGTTGACCAATTTTGTATGCCTAGTGGAGCGATGGAGAAGAGAAATGATTTTGGTCCATTCTTGGTACTTCAAATTAGATCAATAATGTAAATGGAGTTATGGAAGCTGAAGTGTCACTTCATGAGGTTTCTCCCCATGGGCCATATAACTTCTAAAACTCCCTTTCTTTCAATTATTTTTTTGATTTCACTTAACACTCATAATATTTTTAGTTAGTAATGATAAGGACTAATAGGGTATGACATATTTTATGTTTAATGTAATTTTATAATACTTGGACACCTTGTAAAACTATACAACTCTCATAAATGGCCCAAATATGACCATTAGGTGAAATAGAATGACATCATAAATAATTTGACTATGACCAAGGTGATGACACTTTAAATGGCATCAAATAAGACCATTATATATCCTATAGGAACCTAATATACCCATACATAAGTTTTAGACTATATGGGGTTGACCTATTTTGACATGTGGTTAAAATAGTCAACAATAACCTTTTGATAGACTAACGCTAATGATGTGAGAGTAGCTAGGTTCATTTTAACAAACATAGTAGCTAAGGGATATGTAGTTATGAGGTAGACTTATATAAAAAATTATTTTGATTTCTATAAAGTGAGTTTCAACCTATATATAATTAATTAAATCAATGGTTGAATACATTGATTGGTTCATTAGGCTCTCTATGAGTTATAACAAATTGGTATTATAAGACAAAAGGGTCATTAGGCATACTAAAATGGTTGAGTAATAAATTTTCAAATATGTCCCATGAGGTGATGCATCCTTAAGGTAGACCAAGGTACTAGAGTATGCTACTTGATATTAAAAATGGGAATAGGTGATAACTCACATCCTCATACTGAATATATCTTCTAATAAGGGCTTCTTTAAAATATTGAATGCATTCTTCAATAGTGTTAACCTTGCCATAGATATATCTTGCACAAAATTTGTGGGGGTATTTGGGAAAGTCATGAGAAGGCCCTAGAATATTAACAAGGTATGAATGTCCACCTATCCAAGTAAATTCCATTGGTGGGCTTAAAATATCAGTCTTCTAGTCTTAAAACCTAGAAGACAACTAGGAAAATCTATTAGAAACAAAATAAAAGTATAAAATATGAAAGAAAATTCCCTCATTCTAGTGCCAAATATGTGGAGAGGTGTAAAGGAGAGAGTGATATGGTTAAATTTTTTAAGTAAAAGTACTTATTTTTGTAAATAGGTGCTCCTTCTATCACCAAATATGTTGAGAGGTATCTTAACACAACTAACAATATGTAAGGGTTGTCAATCCCTATCTCTCCTAAAAGGAGACTTTCACGAACAAAATTCCCCAAGGTCTTGGTTACCATATCTTGGTATGCAAGGTATCCCAGTTGGCTCATTGTGACCATTCCATTTCAAGGGGATTATGTGATTATTTCAAACTAAACATATGCATTCTAAACATAGAGATTATGCATTAAGGGAATCAACATATAAATCAAATATGAGAATAAGTTGATTAACTAGATTTTTATTCCATAGAATAATGAAGATATTCCTTAAGAGTAGACTACATGGATTCTAAACTAACAAAGCTAATTAAATAAAAATTAAAGAGATGGGTAGAGAGAAAGAGAATAAAGAGTCTAATTTATAATGGATTCAATTAACTCATCATAAGTATACAAATCCTTGAATAAACCAATCCTTATTTGAGCTAGATACAGCATAACTCTAGCTAAAGGATGGTGTAAAAGTTTGAAGGAGATAACATAAA
The DNA here is from genome assembly GCA_037957365.1 of Torreya grandis. NCBI lineage: Eukaryota > Viridiplantae > Streptophyta > Pinopsida > Cupressales > Taxaceae > Torreya > Torreya grandis. Next base: position 1,673,052 of record JARHVA010000549.1, on the reverse strand, counting down.
TACAAGGGCCACCATATTTTATGCACAGGCTAAGTCTATTAATTGAAAATGCTTTTATATAAAAATGTTTCATTCAAGGGTCATTTAGGATTCATCTAACACTCGATTGAATTAAAAAAAATTGTTTCCAAATAGCCTTGACTCAAAAAAATTAGCTTAGAAAATAGGAAAATTTTGAAAAACAAATGGGTATAATCTTTATAATCCTAAAAAGATCAGCCCCTATTACAATGTAAGAGTTGATATTATATAGATAATTCAATCTATGGAGTGTCAAATTCAACCCACTACTAGGGTGGTTATAAAGAATCAATATAGTGGGTCCAATTGAGTTTAATTGAGAATGAATCCCACTTAATTATATAATGAAAATATTAGGGACCATGCTTGATTAAATTAAGAATGAATGCCTTCAATAGAATCCAATTGAGATTACATAAGGATTGTTAGCTACCCATGTCTTATGTAGTGAAAACATGACTCTGATAATTAAAATCCAAGCCTCTTTAAAGAATATATTCATATTTTTTTCTCTAAGATCAATCCAAACATGCACACCATCTCAGGTTTTGATGGTCTTAACAACTAGATGGGCTATCAAATTTGAGCTAGTGTCTTGTTGATTTCATTACCATCATGTCCTCTATTGTTAGGGTCCTATCATGTGGTTGATCCATTCTCTTCCACTGTTTAGATAGGGTTTGATATGTGCTTCTCATTCCTTTTTCTATGATGAAGTTGGATTTATCCATGTGGCATCATCCTACTTACATGGGACTTGACTGTGTTCATAGATTGTATGGATTGTCCTAGGGAAGCAAGTTGCCTAGATCATGCCCCTTGGAAAAATGCTACTAATTCATTCATCCAGGGGATTTTACTTTGTATGGATTAGTTCCAGATGATAGGTTATAGAGATCATGTCACATGGTAGCATCTTGCTAACCCGTTAGCCTAGAGGATTTTACTGAGTTAGAGGTTCTTAAGAAAATATTTTAAATTTCTTAATTCCTATGGAGTGGTGTAAATATTACATGCGGATCTAGTAACCATTTTGAATAATCAACTAAGTCTTAGAGAATCAAAAACTTGACATGTGGCTCTAGGAGAAATTACCAAAATTTGACTAAGAGTCAATACATTTTTTCAAAGGTCAAGGTCATCGAGAGCTATGAAAGGGTGACACGTGGCATAATAAATGATCCAGGATCAATTTAGGCATCTATGGGAATAAAGCAAAGAAACATAGTCAACAAATTTTAAATTCAAAAGATAATGGTTAAGAAATTTAAATGAAAATGAATAAGGCAAAAGCCAAAAAATAATTGGGCATAGAATAAAAATTTGTGTGATGACTTACTCATTTTCTCAATCTTAAATCCAATTTATCATATTTTAAATAAAAGTGAAAAGTAAAAGAATAAATTTGTATGAACACTTAACCACTTTAAATAAAAATAAAGCAAAAATGGATTAAATTGCTTAGGAAAAGAAGCAACAAAATTTGATAAAGTTAGATAATTTGCATAAATCCAAGGAAAAATTATTTAAAATGAAACTTTAAATGTGTTTCAAAACATAATCATGAAGGTAAACCAAGATTTAATAGAATAATTCAAGTTCATATTTTTAAATCAATGCAGTCCTAGATTTCTATACCAAGTGCTTAAGATGAAAATTTATTATTATAGAAGCTTATTTAAATCAATGAAGAACATTCAGAGTTTAAACCTTCACATATATAAAAAAATCACTCCCAATATCTTAGTTCAAACAAATAAAACCACCAAACCCCTTAAAGACATAATACCAAACTCTAGAGAAAAAAAGGGTCATTATTTTTAGATTGAAAATGGGGCATGTCGGGCAAGTGGCAATAATATTTGTACCCCTTGTCAACTAATTTTATTGTAATTAAGTTCAATTTTTATGATGTTAATGGTGATTATTATATCATATTTGATATTTTTATGTGGCAATCCTTGATTACATATCTAATGATAAATTTTGACCAATTATTTCTAAAAATCTTAAAAGACTATTTTTTTAGGTGGTTTTATGATTTATCAACCCAATAAACAAATACATTCAAACTTCTTTCAGACTAGGTTTTGGCACACTTCTCTATAAATATCATTGAAAATGCTTCATATGCCCAAATTGTAAAAATTAAACAAGGAACCAATGAACTAGCTAATGAATATGTCTTACAATACAAGACAATGTTAGCTAAAATGACTAATCTTATGGAAAATAAAGACCTTCAGGAATCTTCAAGCAAAGTTTAATATCTTATTAACATAAGTCCATTATCTTCAAAAAATTCAAATATTTTGATTACTTAGGCCATATTTGATGCTAAAATGGTAGGTGGTAGGTTATGCACACTCTCACTAATTACCCATTATCTAGATACTTTAATGACTTTCTCAATTTCCCATATGTTTACATGAAATTTGGCTTAAATAATTAAAATTTAGTATTTAAAAATTGAAATTAAAATCAAGTTTTGAAGAACAAATACAATCCACAAATCGAGTTGATAACAAAATCTACCTAAAATTGGGTTGTCTTTGAGTTCACTCAAAGTCTAAATTAATCAATTAAAATGATGAAAAATATAATTTATTACATCAAATTCTCCAATAATGGGTTCCTAATCTATAAACAAGTGTTTAATGTCCTCTATGAATTTTGGCTCTAGTTTTGGATCTTTTGGACTATCTCTTGCTTGTCTTTCCCAAATGAGGGGCTACACAAGTTTGTTGTTAATGTCTCTTGGAGGTCTGTGTAATAGTTTTTTGCTTATAATTATTACTTTGATAATATAGACATACAAATTTACTTTTTCTCCCAATAAGGGGTTAAATTTCTTTGTAATATCTCTAATAGGTCTATGCAACAGGCTCTTGGCATTCAATATACTAATCTTGTAATATCATGTAGGAATTTTGATTTCTTCTCTTGTACTTATTTATAAGGGTTTAAATCTTACAAGATTTATTTTATGTCTTTAATTAAAATACTAATCCTTTTATATTTTTTCCAAGGCCCTTTATTTGTGGGTTAAACTTCATCCTTTTTTCATAGGGTTAGGGATTCAAATCCCTTAAAAAATGCCTATATCCTTTGTTTTTAGTAAGAAATCCCAAAATTAAGGGATAAATACAAAGTCTTGCTTTTGGTTTGCCAAATATGGCATAGCTTGTTGTTGGGCCTTAAAAATAGGCCAAATGGGTTGAGGGGTTCAATCCCCACTCAACTCCCATGAATTAACTCATGAGGAGGCTCTTTTGGGGCTTTGGATATTGTTTTATCCCACTTTAGTGGGGATAACAATCAAAAGTTATTTAAGAGATAAAATTCATCCCTTATAACTTGGTCATGAGACCATATATTACACATAACTTGCCTTGGAACTTGTAGCACTTGTAGAAGATTTGTGAAATCCATGTTGAAGTCTATTTTTGGTCCATGTGTTAGGCCATACATGTCCAATCAATTGATGATGTCAACATTATGTTATTTTCCCCCTATTTATTACCACCTTCAACAATACATAACTTTTGCATACAAAGTATGTTTAACCCTATTTAAATTGCATTATAAATATATTGACAAGCTCTTCAATGTGTAGATAGGTTTTGAAATATTTGATAATATATAATTTGTTTACTAGTGGAGATTCTCCAGGATCACTTCTCCCACTAATAATATTTTAGATTACTAAAAGTTTGATTCATTCCTCTCTTCTATCAAGAACAACCTAGACCTACAGCTCATCAATTGATTGAGAAGCAAAATCAATAAAAGGAACTATTTTCACCTTGATTCATGATCATAGGAGGATAACTTTATTTCTCTCTCTTAGAGGTTGTCTATCCAAATTGAAATCTACAAAACTAGGTTAAGAGAGTTCATGAATCCATCAAATATCTACCAAATGACATTTTTCACTCTTGGTGTCTTTGTAATCTTCTTGACATATTCTCTTAGCCACTTCAATGCACTATTTATAAGCTAAGGTGAATATCTCCCATTAAGAGATGCTTTTTTGCATTCTCCTTATTGCTCAACATTCTCAACAAGAGAAAAAAATTATATTGCATAATAAGTTAGTAGAGTTATAACATGTCACCACTTGTACATTTTTTCATTATTAAAGTCTTACATTCGAATGAAACATATATGGATTATAAACATAAATCTATTTACAAACAATTCCAAAACTTGGGTATTACAAAATATGCATACAAATAATTAGACATATACTGAAAGAACAATTTTAAATGAAATAAAATGAATCCCAACATTCATCCATAAAATAAAAGTGCTATTATTGAGTGTTACTCACCATGTAATCATTTCTCATTTTTATTTCATGCTACATCATCTCCCTCTTGGAAGTACAATTTAGTGTACCAACATGTGTCTCTACTACTATCATACCCAAAAAACTAACTTAGAGAACCTTATTTTATATTTATCTCTCAATGGAGTTCCTCTTTACCCATCTTTATGAATTATATAAGAAGTGATAATAAAAATATGATAACATGAATGTCAACATGAACATGATAATGCAAAATATAAAATGATACAACCTCTTATAATGGTATTTTCATAATGTGCTTCTCAACTTGGATGGTTTTTCCATATTCACTCTCAATGAGTTATCTACCACCATAATTAATCATACAAATGAGGTTAGTTTACTTCATGATTATACAATAATGAAAATTGAAAAAGTGATTTGGAGGTGATACATAGGCATGCTAAAATAAATCAACTATGCAAATATGTTATCTATGAAACTAAGTAATCTCTTTCCAATCCATTCTAGTGGATTATCCTCTATGGCTTGCTTACTTTTGATGGTATATTCTACTAATAAGTGGGACTCTTAATGTGTTTCTTCTTAGACTATTGATGCTTGACCAAATCTCTCATGTGCTACCTCTTAATTTATAGGTTCTTACACAACTTCCTTCTTGTTGGTATTTGGACAAAGTTATGGATGAAGTTTATATCATTTTTCAACCTAATGACTACTCATATTAAAATTATATTAATAATTATTGACCATTTTCTTGGATAATAATATCTTCTTTCCATTATTCTCATTTTAAATTGGACAATGGTATTTATAACTTGTCTCCTTCCTCTTTAAGGGCATGTACTTATTTAAGATGGACTTTCTCTTCCAACACATGGCCACACAATGGTTTTTCATTCCATAAAAAAAACATGGATATGCATACCAAATTATTTATCTTACAAATCCATTCTTCTCATAATCAATGTAAATATAGTAATAATAATGCTTCTCATACATTTTAGGGTTATCCTTTGTTTAGGTTTGATGAGTAAAATTGTGTTACCTCCTCCTTTTTGATGTTCATCTCTCTTTGGAGATGATTTACATTCTTTCTAGATGATTTTCCCATGATTGAAAGGATGTCCCTTTCTTGATTATATTATGCACTCACTCTCACCATAATGTGGTGACAATGTGCTATCTCCTTGTAAGAGCTATTTTTTTAAAACTATTGGCTTGGTATATTTACTTTTAGAAGTTTTTCATGCTTTGAATATCTTGGAGCATTCTCCAACTTATCCTTTGTCACTAACATATCCAAAATTTGCATAACAAGGTCTTTCCTCAACCTTTATGGGATTATTCATTCCTTGGCCATTGATTCCAAGTATATTTCCATCAAAACCCATATTAATTAACAACTTGGATCCAATACCCTAAGTATGCTTCTCAAATTTATCAAAATAAGTATCTACATCTTGATTGGAATAAAAATAACTTAGTGATTTAATTACTGTGTATACCTTAGTCATGGTTTTTACATTAATAGTAGAGGATGGTATCCTTTGCATGGTAGAATATTCTTTCTCCTCTACTCATTTACCATTCTCATACTTTTCAAAAATATCTTCCTTGGATTGCATTTCAAGTTACAACTCTTGAATGATTCCCATGATAATGTCTCTATGAAACATCAATCGACCTTGCATCTCTTTATTCTCATCCTCAAAGTATTTAAATATTTGTCTTGATTTAAAAATGTCCTCATTAATTTTCTATATTATGCTTCCAAGCTCTTGAAGCCTTTCTCTCTTTAGAGCTTTGCCCAAGTTTGTAATTTTGTAACTAAGAAGCATGCACTTCTAAATTGCAAATTACACAAATGGAAGAATCTAAAGTGGAAAAGGTGTTATAAATCCCTTTGGAAAACTAATCTAATACCAAACATTGTCTTAAAATTATTTTATGTACACACTCAATAATTACCCATTATCTAGATACTTTAATGACTTTCTTAATTTCCTATCTTTTTACATGAAAATTAGTTTAAATGATTAAAATCTAGTATTTAAAAACTAAAATTAAAATCAATTAATGAAGAATATAGATAATCCAAAAATTGAATTGATAATAGAGTTCACCCAAAATTGGGCTACGTGTCTAGGTTCACTCAAAAGCTAAACTGATCAATTAAAAGAATGTAAAAATACCATTTCTTACATCAAATTATCCAAATAAGGGGCTCTTGATATGAAAATTAGTGTCTAATGTCCTCTATGAATTCTATCTCTATCTCTATCTCTATCTCTAGATTTGACTCTTCTAGACTATCTCTTACTTATCTCTCCTAAATGAGGGGCTACACAAGTTCATTGTTAATGTATCTCAAACATTTGTGTAATGGCTTTTGGCCTATAATTGCAACTCCATAAATATATACATAAAAATTTAATTTTTATCCTAATAATGGGATTAAATTACCTATAATGTCTCTAGGAGGTCTTTGCAATGGGTTCTTTGCCTTTAATGTTCTAATCTTATAATATCAAACACATAAACTTTACTTTCTTATCTTGTTCTTCTTTATAAGGGCTTAAATCTCAAAAGATTTATTATGTGTATTTAATTAAAATATTGAGCATTTTATAATGTTTTTAAGGCCCTTGATTTATGGGTTAAATCTTTATCCTTTTTACATAGGGTTAGGGATTCAAATCCCCTTGGAATATGTCTCATATTCTTTGTTTTTAGCAAGAAGTCCCAAAATTAAGGGATAAATATGAAGTCTTGATTTTATTTTGCCAAATATGGTAGAAATTATTAGTGATCCTTAAAAATAGGATAAGTGGGGTGAGGGGGTTGATCCCCACTCCAACCCCCATGACTTAACTCATGAGGAGGAATTTTTGGTGTTTTGGATAATTTTTTATCCCACTTTATTGGGGATAACAATCAAAAGTTATTTAAGAGATAAACTTCATTCCTTGTAACTTGGTCATGAGACCATGTATTATGTAGAACTTTTCTTAGAACTCATAACACGTGGTGGATCTTGGTGAATTCCACATTGAAGGTTATTATTGGTCCACATGTTAGGTCGTATAGGTCCATCCAACTAATGGTGTCAACATTATGTTATTTTTTTTCTTATTTGTTACCACCTTTAATAAGACATAACTTTCACATATGATGTCCATTTGAACCCATTTAAATTATTTTGGAAATATCTTGATGAGATATTATATGTGTAGATAATTTTGGTAATATTTGAGACTATATTATTTGGTCTCTAGTGTAGATCCTCCATGATCATTACTTCCCACTAATAAGATTTTGGACCACCAAAAGTCTGATTCATTCTTCTCCCTTCTGTCAAAAACAACCTCTTCCTAAAATTCATCAAATAATTCATGAGAAAAATAATATAAGGAACTATTTTAGAATTTTATGTATGATCATAAGATTCTAAATTTGTTTCTCTCTCTTAGAATTTGACTATCCAAACTAAAATTTTCAAAACAAGGTTAAGAAAGATCATGACTCCATACAATATCTACCAAATGACCTTATTACACTCTTGGTGTCTTGATATTATTATTGTAATATCATCTTAGATAATTTAATAATTGATTATAGGCTAAGGTGAATCTCTCACATTATGAGTTTTTTTTTACATTCTCCTTACTGCTCAACAATCTCAACAAGAGCAAGAAATTACATTGCATAATAAGTAAGTGGTGTTATAATAGGTCACTAATTGTATAATTTCCCCTTATTAGGGTCTTACAATAAAATCAACATACTTGGATTGTAAACACAATTCCATCTACAAACATTACCCAAACTTGGTTCTTATAAAATTTACATATAAATAATTACACATATCTTGAAACAACATTTTTCAATGAAATAAAATGAATGCCAACATTAATCCATAAAAAATAGTGTTATTATTGAGTTATAATCACCATGGAATCACTTCTCATGTTGATTTCATGCCACTTAGTATCCCTCTTTGAAGTACACTTCAATATACCAACATGTCTCTCTATTATTTTCATACCCCAAAAATTAACTTAGATAACCTTATTTTGGATTTATCTCTCAATGGAGTGCCTTATTTACCCATCTTCCAAATTCTACAAGATGTATGCCAAAAATCCTAACATGAATGTCAAAATGAACATGATAATGCAAAATATAAATTGATACATCCTCTTATACTATTTTACTCATAATGTGATTCTTAGCTTGGATGATTGCTCCATATTAACTCTCAATGAGTGATCTACATCCACACTTGCTCATATAAATTAGGTTAGCTTCTTTCATTATTATTCAATAATTAAAACCCAAAAATTTATTGGGCAATAATCCCTCCTTATCATTCTCCTCATTTTGACTTGGAGAGTGGTCTTTACAAGTTGTCTCCTTCCTCTTGAAGGACATATACTTATTTAGGATGGGCTTTATCTTCCAATACATGGCCACACAATGGTTATTTATTACACAAAAATAACATGGATATGCATACCAAATTGATTGTGTTACAAATATATTAAGTTCATAATCAAAGTAAACATTGAAATACTTATGCTTTCCATACCTTTTAGGGTTATCCTTTGTGAAAGTCTTATGAGGGTAAAATGTGTTACCTTCTCCTTTAGGATGTTCATTTCTCTTTAGTGATGCTTTACATTCTTTTTAGATGTTTTTTCCATGATTTAAAGGTTATCCCTTTATTAATTATAGCTTGTATTAACTCTCACCATCATGTAATGATGGTGAGATATCTCTTTGTAAGAGTTATTTTTTTATATTTAATGGATTGGGATCTTTGATATTATAAGTTTTTCTTGATTCAACTATCTTAAATCATTCTCCAAATTCTCCTTTACCACTAACATATCCCAAACCTACATAATCAGGTATTTACTCAACATGTATAGATTATTAATTCATTGGGATTTGATGCTAAATCCATTTCCATAAAAATCCATCTTAATTAATAGCATGGATCCTCAAGAATGCTTCTCAATTTTACCAAAATAAGCATCTATATCTTGAAGGGAAGAAAGAGAACATGGTGAATTACTTATTGTGCATACCTCAATCATGATTTTTGAAGATGTGGTAGAGGATGGTCTCATTTACATGGTATAATCTTATTTCTCCTCTACTCCACCTTCATGTTACTTTTCCAAACTCTCTTCCTTGGCTTTCAACTCAAGTTACAAATCCTGAATGGTTACCATAAGAAATTCTCCATGGAACATCAATTGATCTTGCATCTCTTATTTCTCATCCTCCAAGGACTATAAACTTCATCTCAATTCATATTTTTCCTCCTAAATCTATTGTTTTATTATTTAAATCTTCTAAATCCCTTCTTTATTTAGACTTTGCCTAGGGTTGTACTTTTACAACCAAGAAACCTACAGTTTTAAACTATACATTATACAAATATAAGAATATAAAGTGGAAAATTTGTTATCAATCCCTCTTGAAAAATTGATCTAATACTAAATTTTATCTAAAAATGGTAGTATGCACATGCTCACTAATTACCCATTATTTGTATCCTTTAATGACTTTCTCAATTTCTTATCTTTTTACGTGAAAATTAGCTTAAATGATGAAAATTTAATATTTGAAAACTATAATTAAAAGAAAGTAATAAAGAATAAAGATAATCTACAAATTGAGTTGATAATGGAATTCACCCAAAGTCAAGCAATGTATCTAGTTTGATCAAAGGATAAATCAATTGATTAAAATTATGAAAAAATACCATTTCTTACATTAGATTCACCTAATAGTGGGCTTTTAATATAAAAATAAGGGTTTGATGTCTTTTAGGAATTTTAGATATATCTCTAGCTCCATATTTGGCTCTAGATCTGGATCTAGATTTGTCTTTTGCTCTTCCATACTATCTCTTTCTTGTCTCTCCAAAATGAGGGGCTATACAAGTTTGTTTTTAATATTTCTTAAAGATTTATGCAATCTATCTTGTCTTGTAATTGCTACTCTAGAAATATAGACATAAAAACTTTCATTATCTCCAAATAAGGGGTTAAAAACTTACTTTGTCTCCCAATAAAGGGCTTAAATTTCCCTATAATATGTCTAAGAGGTTTGTGCAATGAGCTCTTGGCCTATAATGTGCTACACTTGTAATATTAGACATATAAAGTATGTTTTCCCTTGTTCTTATTTATAAGGCTTAAATCTTACAATATTTATTATGCCTTTAATTACAATATTGATCCTTTTATAATGTTTTTAAGGCCCTTAATTTATAGGTTAAATCTTTATCCTTTTTGCATAGGGTTAGGATTCAAATCTCCTTGGAATATGTCTCATATTCTTTATTTTTAGTAAGAAATCCCAAAATTAAGGGATAAATACAAAGCCTTGATTTTGGTTTGCCAAATATGGGATAGCTTGTTATTGGGCCTTAAAAATAGGCTATGTGAGGTAAGGGGGTCGATCCCCACTCTAAATCCCACACATTTGATCACTAGGATGCTTTTTTGGCACTTTGGTTAATGTTTTATCCAGGTTTGGTGGGGATAACAATCAAAAGTTACTTAAGAGATAAAATTCATCCCTTGTAACATGTCATGAGACCATTTATTACATGGAGATTACTTTATAACTCATATCACTTGGTGGATCTTTATTAATTCTAATTTGAATACTATGATTGGTCCACATGTTAGGCTATATAGGTCTAGTCAGTTGATGATGTTAGCATAATGTATTGTTTTCCCTATTTTTTTCCATTTTCAATAGGCCATAAGTTTCACTTACAATGTTCATTTGACCCCATTCAAATTAAGTTGAAAACCACTCAAAATTTCTTTGATTTTTAGATAGTTTTGGGAAGATTTGAGACCATATAATCTAATGCACCATGGAGATAATTTGCATGCTTACATGAGTCTCTTGATTCATTATTCCCATAGTTTATATAGTGTCACCTAATATCTCTCCCTCATCCTATAGAGGTTGATATGAGTATACCTTTACTTACAGGGTATTATATGAATGCATATAGTGATTATCTCCAAGGCTTTAGGAATTCTACAAACAAATGTTTTAATATAAAGCATAAGATAAAATACCTCATCAATGACCAAAATATTACATTTGATGATCCTCTAAAGAAATTAGGTTCACAACCTAGTGATCACTAAAAACAAAAACTATTTAACAATCGTTTGTAAGACCATTTTAATAAGGATCTAAAGGTGCAAATTGCATATAATTTGCATCTTCCTCCATCACATTACAAGAAATCATTGTATGGGATCATTAGTAATTATACACAACATACACCTCCTATGGTTCAGAGACCCTTTATTTCTTTCGATGAAGTGAGATTAGAGATGATGACTCAGATCTTCATTCCTTATTCATTTGATCATACCTTGATTGCCATTCTATACATAAGGTTATGTTTGATAATGGTGTAAGTGAAAACATTTATACCATGAAATTACTTATGCATTTGGTTATTTAAATCATAATTTATATCCTTCAAATACATCAACTAGAGAATTTGATGGGAATTTATAGTAGATTCTTAGTGAGATTGACCTACCTTTACAGGTAGGTCCCACACATGTGTTTACCACCTTATCAATTATACCTTCCATAGGTGTATCTGATATGTTATTGGGATGTTGGATACACATAATTCAAAAAATACATTCTATAATGCATGTGTATGTTAAATATAATCATGTCAATTGGGTAATTATAGTTTTTAGATTTCCATATGAACATCCACTTGAACAAGATAAATGTATACCTATGAAATTAGTTATAAAAAATTATAAGGTTAATCCTCTACAAAATGGTAAGTAATAAGCAATCCCCTTTCTTATGCATATAGTACTTGAGATACCATTATATCAGAGATCCAAAGTGGGTTTCATAAAATTCTCATCTACTACACACCATATTCAAATATCTAGAGTGCCTAAACATATTCATATTATTATGATTCTAAATAAACCATAGAGAAATAAATGATGGGTTACATGAACCCCTACCTCTACTATTTCTTCACAATCGTAATGTCCTATTATACATATTTAGAACATTATAGATTCTGTAATGATAAATATTACACCTATACATGCTCCTTAGTAATACCACCAATTTATTGCACTAGGTTCCTAGTGGGAAGATACCTGTGAGATACATTGGATGAGATAATAGGATAATTATTTCTTTGGAATATTCTAAAAATACCAAAAAATTAAAAATAAAAACTTCAAAAATCCAAAAATATTTACAGCATTTACATATTCTATTATGTCCTTGGCATATGTGTTTCTGGTTCCATGTTGGTAGATAACATATCATTTATTTATATATACACACATGTTTCATGCATTTTTTGAGTTTTATTTAGGCATACATAGAAACATGATATATGCACTTTCAAATGTTGGGGATTCCCTCTACTCATGTCATGAGGAGATTAGGGGTATATTATTCTTTGATCATAATACTCTATGTTCTATTATTCTATGATAAATTTGCATTATCATGTCTTAGCTTATGTACCTACACATGCCTTTATCCATGCTTATATATTTTGTAGTATACTAACTATGCTATATACTTAACATTTTTTTATAACACATGATTTATGGGTTAGTATGTTATAGCTAGTTTTTTTATTGTCCATGCTTTCCCTTTTGCACTTCCTTGAGTGTGTCCCTTGATTGATATTATCAAGTATTGCATTAATTATTCAAACTTTTAAATATGTTCCATTTATTGTGTCCCCCATGCCTATGTTTGCCTATTTGACATTTGCATATGTCATGGTTTGTTATATGTTGGCATTTGAATATGTCATTCCTTGCTTTATGGAAATTTTATTATCCCTTTGATTATGCAAGATTTGAACATGCCCCTTATTTAAGGTATCCTTTTGATTTTGAGTGATCTTGTGTGTGTGCTTGATTGCTTGTTGATCTTATACTGTTACTATCTATACATTTCCATGATTCACATCATGCATCTTAGGACTTGATGTGATCACACTCTACATGATTCAATGATATATCTACCTAGACATGTTATTTCTATATGTTACATGATCCATACATATATTATATAGTTATATTATCTTTTTGAGGTAAGGTAACTACCAATTTATACTTCCCATCACTTCAAAAGGGTGGGAATATTAGTAGGGGTATGACATAGAGGCATGGTGTCCATATTTTTCATAGTTCACCAAATTTAGATATACAATGTGGGCATGTTTTGGAAACATGTTCTCGACACTTAAATAATTTAAAAATTGGCCAAATTACATAGCTATATGATTTAGATACATAGTTGTGGTAGAATTATATACATTGGTACAATTACTATATCTAGGTTTCAGCATGAGACATATTTAAGGTGAATATGCTCTGAAAAAGGCACTTAAATTATAAAATCAAAACTAGTTTCATATTTTAAAACACTTTTCTGGACTATCATCATCCACTAGGTTAGACTTTTACAAACTAAACTGAGCCAATCTACTACAATAATTGGTTCATTTTTGGTATTATTGAGGTGATTAAATCACTCAATATTTCCACATTTATAGGTTGGAATTGATTAAATCATATAACCTCACCATATTTATAGTATGATTTGACTTGGTTTACTCACAATCACTAGGTTATAAGTATGATTGGGTTGCACAGTTGAGCTAATCTCAACTTTTGGGTGGTAACTCACATTTAGCTCTAAGTCTAGTGACATGTTTTATCCTTCAATATTTATGTATTTATACACTTTATAGATTTATATTTTTCCTAATATCAGTTCAATAATTCATAATGATACATCTTTTCAAATCAAATTATCAAAAGGCAAGGTGGTTGCATCAATACACATGTGTGCTCCTAAACCTTGCTCTCTTTACTTTCAATTATTTCATATTATTTAAATTTCAAATTATATACATTGATTATATATTGTAACATGTTCTTATTTTTAGGTTAGTCACCAATAAAAAACTCAATTTGGACTCACATGAATACAAGGTGTGTTATACACACCCATGTACACATTTATTTTCCTTTAAACTAGAAATTTCATTGCTAGATTAAAAAGGGGGTAAATGTAGACACTATTTATAAATTATATATAATCTTAGTCTTGTACACTTGAAAAATAAATATCATAGATGTACCTTCAACTTATATACCTTCTTGTTTCCAAAAGGCTCACATTCATTATCTTTTTATGCCTATTACTTATCTCTTAGTCTGACCAATGTTATTCTAATAACTCAGGCCTTATATCATACCTAAAACTCTAAAAATTTGCTTATATTATATCTCTATAAGTTGTGGACCTGTGCTTGTTTATTAGCTTTTTGGACACTTGCATCCCAATCAGACACCTATATCAATGCTAGTGTCATGTTCTAATACAAGTGTCTAGTTCCCTAAATTCATCCAATTTACAAATGAAACATATTTTTATGGTTGGCCTAAGTGATTTGATGTTAGATATTATCTAAAAGGATTGGTATATATGTATGTTCAAACCTCACTCATTCCTCACCTATAACTTCTTACCTATCATAAGGAAACTTACCAACAGAATTCAATCAAGCAGTCAAGTGATCAAAGCTTACCTATTTTCCCATATTTACATATCGGTCATAAGGATAACACATATATAAGTTTGAAGTAATAAAGGATCATCCCATGAGTCACATTTTCCAAGTCACAAACTAGGTCACTCTATATACTTATTTACCACACATTCCATCCTTATTCACACACAAGTCAACATGTAGGGGAGAAATACAGAAGTCTAAGGATTTATTTAGAGTATTGGATATGTAGGCAATGTTCATTGATAGAGTGGTCTTTGGGGTATCTTGAAATCATATTCCCACTAACCCATTTTTTCCAAAATCACTATAAATATGAAAAATTATAGTTTTGATATTTGATGAGTGACAATCCATGATCTAGATCTAAGCACACCATAGGAAAGGTGACATTTAACCCAAAATATTCTAGGTAATCACATCTAGATATAATAGGTATTATATATAGGACACCTATGTCTATGTTAAACATAAGTGTATATGAAATAATTTGATATTGACATAAGTATCGAAGGTCATAAAATTGATTAATCTAGAAGTTGATGATAGTCCTATAATCCACTTGAAATCTAATCCCTTCCTATTCTAGATCCATATCTATAGTAACATCCAAACCAACTAAGTTTCTTGTTTTCATTATCATTATAATATCTATCATAGCTATAATTTTTAATTTTAGCATATCTTAGCATAATAAAATTAGTATATATTTATCTAAGTTTTCATATTTAATTGGTCTGTTATAAAGATAGTTTATCACACTTGTGCCCTAGGCTATTTCTATCCCTTTAACCCTAAATTCCCAAATCTAGATTTTAGAGTTAAACATTATGCAATTTGGCTAATTTTAAACTATGTAAATGTGGAGAATATGTTTACAAAACATATACCCACTGAGATCTAAAATTGATATATATTATAAGTGTGGCTAATGTTTCCATAACATGTCCCCACTATATATTTGAATTTGTGAATTTTGATAAATGTGGAGAACATGTTTCTATAACATGTCCCCATTATATATCTAAATATGTGAATAAATAAAAATGTGGAATGCATGTCTATATGACATACCCCCACTAATATTCCCCCCATTTTGAGATGAGGGAAAATAAAAAATGGTAGTCACCTTACCTCAAAAAGATAAGATAATTGTATAATATGTGAACGTTATGAATAAAAACTCTGATGCAACATGTTGGGATCAATAAGCTTTATCCTATTATGCAAGTAAATTAATGCAAGAAAACAAGATACAAAAGTAAAAGACAAGAGGGAACACATTACATAGATATTACATAGAAAACCCTTACAAAACTATAAAGGGAAAAAAAACCACAAGTAACATGATAACTTCAATATTCATACTAGTCTCAGTAATTGCTCTTTGGCAATAGCTCCTCCATCAACTCCTTCAATGCTAACAACCAATCACTAAATGCTTCCACCTAAAGCATTCAAGTTGTGAACTAAGCATAACAATGCCTCCAATATCTAACCTTAAATAATGTAAGTAAAATATTAGATGGATCCACTAATAGGATGAGAAATATAAAATAAAGATTATGTTTTTATATCATTTACAATTAGAGAGAGAGAGAGAGAGAGAGAGAGAGAGAGAGAGAGAGAGAGAGAGAGAGAGAGAGAGAGAGAGAGAGAGAGAGAGAGCAACATCATAGGTGGCCCAATAAATTTTCCACATTTTATGTGGGCACTAGTGATCAATATTAAAATGTCTATTTTCATGTACAAGGATCAACAAATTAGACCATCCACTTTATACAAGACCCAATCTACTTCCATGTGACTCAAAACATTTTCTCCCACTCCACATGTGAGGAAAATCATTAACATTAAACTTTTGTCTTCTTCTTCCATGTGCACACTAAATTCTAAAAGGTGTTGCGATCACCTTTTGACTTTCTCCACACATGTTAACCATTGGGTCCCTTATAAATTTAACCCATACCTGACCCTTTTTCCTTTTCACCACATGACAAATATATGTGACTACCAAAGATAAAACCCATGTGCCTTGATGGAGTGTTATGCCCCACTCCCATCACATCAATGTAATCACATGTGAGAGACCCTCCATGGGCCCTACCACATGACCAATCAGCCACATCACTAACCATCCACTTCACCAACATGCCACATCACCATGAATAATGTCCATGAATAGTGATTCATGAATAATGCCTATGAATAGTGACTTCACACCTAACATACTCCCACTTGAATTCAATATACATAGGCTTTTAACACACCTGAGTATTTTGTAACTAGTTATTTGTATATACCCATTACTACCTTGAGACAAACCCAGTAGAATTTTTATTAAACTACTAAAACTTCTCTACCCTGACCATCTTTATCAACATATGCTCCTCTATAATAGATTGCAACACCTGAAGTGATTCTTCACTTCTCCATAGACCAATCCTCTTATCAGGATTTTTCCATGAATCTCTCATAACTCCCACTGCTTAGGAATATCTAGTTTAGTTGTCACTATGGCATCATGAGTCTTCCTACTCATGATGAATCCAATACACATGACACCTATTTTTTATCCTTTAAGACATTCCCAGGAAGACAACTCAAGATGCAAAAATTCGGGTACTTCATTGCTTTCTCATCATTGTGTATCTCCATCCTTGGTTTGATCTTCTTATCACCTTCATCTCATGTATCCTATCTAACTAATCCATCACAACATTGATAATGTTGGGGCTTGTAAACAACATATCAATAACACATAGAACTAACTTCTACTAAACACTTTAGGTATTGAATATCCTACACTCCCTCAACACATCTACTAGAAACCCATGTAGTGACTTATTAAATATGCAAACTAGAAACTCTTTTGCCGCATCCTTGTGTCTATCTCTCCTTAAGAGAGATCACCATGTAGGAATAATGATACTTTAACTCCTTACATAGCAATGATTTCACATAGCATTCTTAATAGTAGTGGGGAGAGAAGATCTCACAAAAGTAAAAATTAGACTTTTACACATATACTTCTAGCTATCAACATGGCACAAATTCATTAAACCAATCACAACTCTTGAAAATTTGTTTCACTACTCAGTGCATCAATATGCCTACTAATGTTTTGATCCTACATCTAAAATACATCTTGATCTACTAAATTTTATCAAAACACCAACTCATGTGCCTCCATTATTACTCCATGCATCAGTCTACCTAGCCAACACCATAACCATATGCATAACACTCTAGCACCCTGAGTTTTATAGTCAACATCAACCTTCTCCTTTTGAGAACACTAGGTCTAAGTTTATCTTATGCATGTATCCTTCAACTACCAGCCATGCCAAATATGACATAAGTGGACCAATCACAATTACATGGAATTTATTGTGCTACTCTGCACCAATACACCTACCAAGTTTTCAATCCTAAAAAATGCATCCAAAATGCATCACTTCTCTATCACATATATAAACGCATGGCCTTCCCCTTCTAAGAATACTAGGTATTACTTTTTCATCTATATATTCATCTTCATCCTCCTCAACTACTTCAAATTAGGTACAACTTTAGGTTTATTAGTACCTCCTTCATTTGTATAGATTTTGGTCTTCATCATCTTAGCTAACAATATGTGGTCAATAGGATACCACAGCATACACCCCTTCATTTATTTCCAATAACCTCAAAAATTTCATACCTTGTCCTCAACCTCCTCCAAAGGAGACCAAGTTATTCTTAAATTTGTATAATTGCTTCATAATAAATAGGAAAACTATGTAGGCTACTGACTTGTCTATCAAAGATTTTTTAACTTCCTCCTCCACTCATCTGCAGGCTTCTCCTCAGCAACATGAAGAGAACATGATCTTCACAAAGAGATCATCCACCTTGATCCATAAAGAGATACCTCACAATAAAACATTTTTTTCTTCCACTCTTAAACTTGGTCTCTCCTCTTGTCATAGTAGCTTCAAATTACACAAACCAACCAATAATTAAAAATGCTCACACATGGAGTTTTTCACCATGGCTCTGATACCAATTATTAGGAATAAAATCTTTGATATTATATGTTAGGATCAATAAGTTATATCCTACTATGAAAGTAAATTAATGTAGAAAAATATGCTACAAAAATGAGAGATAAGAGGGAACACATTACATATAGATTACATGGAAAACCCTTACAAAAATAGTAAGGTAAAACACCATGGGAAAAATGGTAAATTCTAGACTTCATATTAATCTCAGTGATTTCTCTTCTACAATAGTTCATCCAGAAACTCTTTTAGTGATAACAATCAAGCACTCAATGCTTCCACCTTAAGCATTCAAGTTGTGAACCAAACAAGACAATACCTACAGGATCTAACCTCCAAGCATGTAATCACAATCATGCATGGATCCTCTAACAAGATGATAAATACAAAATAAAGCTTATGCCTTTATAACATTGACAATAAGAGAGTGAGTGAGGGAGTAACATCATAGGTGTCCCAAAAAAAATTCCACATTCCATGTGGGTACTAATGATCAATACTAAAATGTTTGTTTTCATGTGTAAGGGTAAAAAAAGTGGACCATCCACTTTAGACAATATCCAAGACACTTCCATGTGACTCTAAATATTGTCTCCCACTCTACATGTGAGGATAATCATCAACAATAAAATCTTATCTTCTTCTTCCATGTGCATACCAAAGTCTAAAAGGTGTTGCAATCACCTTTTGACTTTCTCAACACATGTGAACCATTGGGTCCCTTAGAAATTTGATCCATACCTATCCATTTATATTTTTCACCACATGACAAACTCATGTGACTACCAAAAATAAAACCCAAGTGTCTTGGCGGAGTGCTATGTCCCACTCCTATCACATCAATTTGATCACATGTGAGAGACCCTCTATATGCCTTACCACATCACCAACATGCCACATCACCATGAACAGTGGCCAGGAATAGTGATTTGTGAATAGTGACTTCACACCTAATATCCTCCCACTTGAAGTTAATATACATAAGATTTTGCCACACTTGAGTATTCTACAACTAATTGTCTATCTATACCCACTCTTACCCTAATATAAACTGAGTAGAAGTTTTATTATGTTGGTTGAATATTTTGTCGATCAGTGTACTGATAAACAAAATAGGTCTGATAAGCCAAAGTAGGAAGATTAGTCATCCAAATGTGTAGGTTTACCACATCAGAAGGGGATTGATCTCTCCTCGCATCAAGGGGAAGTTCCCTATAGGTATACTATATATATATATATATATATATAGAAAATAATCCTCAAGGGTAGGACAAACCATCCATCTCTCTTTCTTCAGAGATGATGCATGCAGATCAAAGGAAAAACTCAAGGAAAATGAAATAAATCACTCTTCTTTCAGAAGTACTATTTAGCAAGCCACAACAATACTCTAGGTAGTAATAGCAAAATGTAGCAAAAGATGTAATAATCAGCAAATTGAGATGCAGCACAAAGTCTCCACCTGAATTGCTCAAGAGTAAGATACAAAGGACAATGAGGGCACAAAGTCTTCCCAAAGTCCTTTACATAGAAATGAAAAGAAAACACACTGAAAGGTAATTATGGGGGCACAAAGTCTCTCCACAATTGACTCTTTAGGACACTTTCTTGACTGTTATCACTAATTTGGCTTGTTGAATTAAAGGAACAGAATATATATTGAGAAAAAAGACATAAGAATAGTTTCTTCAATAACAAAGATATTACAGCATAAAGTCTGAAAAACCACTTGCTTTCTTATTCCAATAACAAAATATGATAAACAAACTAAGCTCAAAGTCTTAGAAGTGTCTTTCAATTTGGGCAGAGTTTCATTCTGATTGTCAAAAAGAGATGCATTTACAATAGAAGAGAGTCCCTTATATAGCCTCTTCAAGAAGGACTCAAGAATAGTAACACATCATGTTGTGTTGGAATCTATTAAGAAGACAAGCTAGAACTTAGGGGCATTTACCCATTTGATTTTATCAATGTACAAAAACAAGTCATGTTATTAAAAGTTTGCAACTTTCAATGTCCACTTGGCGATCTGATCCTATCTTCATCATTCCTTCTTTTTTGGTTAATTGAATTGGGTCAAGGATTCAATTTATTGTTTTGTCCTTTAGTTGCTTTCTATTGGCCTTGACCTTAAATCCTGTGAATGCATTCGGGTCTATAGATTCAGAGGATCAATGGCTAGTTCATTGTCTTGAATTTGACGTCTTCGGGTGCATCACCCCTTGGTCCTTCAGATTTTTTGTTTGGCACTTTCCCAGATTGAACTTTCCCTTTCAAGCCTTAAGAAATGACTTGTTTTGGGTTAGGAAGATCCCCCTACAAGGGTATCTACCCTTCGAGTCGGTCTTCAGATGGCCTTAGGACTTCTTTATTCTGGTGGGTCGCTAGAGTTCTTCCTTTGGATTTCTTATTTCATGTCCTCCCGAAGGGAAGGTAACCCTTTGGCTTTAGGGAAGTATCCTTTAATTTGGAAGCTGAGAGTCCCCCATAAGGGCACCTTACCTTTGCAGTCCTTCGATGGCCTTTTCTTTACTGGACTATTCATCAAGCTTTCCTATGGACAATTCTCGTGGGTATTTTCCCCGGGCTTTCTCTGTGGGCAAATTCCTGTGGACAAAAAGCCTGGGGACAAATTCTTGTAGACAAAAGTCTACAAAAATTTCCCATAGACAAAAATTCTGTGGAATGTTCAATCACTTTGCCTTTGTTTCTTTGTAAATTTCTTCAGGATTTTTGCCCGCAACCGCTTCTTGAATTCTTCTAGACTTTTTGTCTAAAGGAAATCCTTCAGATAAAAGTCTAAAATAATTATGACTATCTTCCTTAAACAAAATTTCTGAAGGAATTTACCTTTGCAACCTTCTTCAAAAATGACCCTTTCAAAGGGTGTTTTTGTCAACCAAGTGCCCTATGTAAGGGCACTTGTCCTTCGGGAGGCTCTTTGAACTTTTACATTATATTTCTCCTTTGAACTGATCCTTTGAACCAAGGTGATGAACCAACTATTGAATCATTTGATTGAACTACTTGGTTGAACCAAACATTAAACCACTTGGTTGAACCAAAATGGTTCAAGTTGATGAACCCTTTAATTAAACCAAGTCTTTGAACCAAATGAATGAAGCAAAGCCTTGAACCAAGCTGATGAACCAACTATTGAACCACTTCATTGAACTAATCAGTTGAACCAAGCTTTGAACTAAAATGGTTCAAGCTGATGGTTCAATTGAATGAACCAAAGTGATGAACTAACCGTTGAACCAAAATACATTGAACCAAGTTTTGGTTCAATAGTTCAAACAAAGCCTTGAACTGACTAACAAACCATTTGATGTTGAACCAACCATTGAACCAAATGCATTGAACCTGCTGCTAATGCTTGCTGATGGAATTTTTTTTTTGAACCAAGGCACTGAACTAATCTCAAAAATGACCAAGTGTTAGAAACTAATTCTTTTGATTGAACCCACCTACAGAAGCTATGAATCTCATTGAACTTGTAGAAATGAACCTGCTTGCAGAGTTTCCTAGAAATCAAGTCTGTAGAAATCAACCTATAAAGCCCATTGAACTTGGTCTGCAAATTCCATAGATTTTCTCTTCTTACTGAGTCCATAGATTTTCTCTTCTTGTAGAGTCTATATATTTAAGCCTACAGAGTTCGTAGATTTAAGCCTACAAAGTCTGTAAATTTAAGCCTGTAGAGTTCGTAGATTTAAGCCTGTAGAGTCTGTAGATTTTTGAAAAGCTTGAAAAATGAAGAATTTGAATGCCCAAGACAATTTTTTAAAAAGGGAAGAGACAATTTTGGTCTGTAGGACCAAAATAGTCCAAATGTTGTCTCAAAAATGAGTGATATTTTTAGGGGACAACACCTGGCTTCAGTTGGGGAACTTCTATCAATTACAAAAAGAATTGGAAGGAGTAGAATCCAGAATCTCCAGTGTCTTCATGTGTACCATTGGGTTACAGAGTCATGCTACCTAGGAATGGAAGGCATCAAAAAGGAAACAAACAAAACAAAATAGAATTAAAAAATGTATAAATATACATATATACAGATGTAATGATCTCATACTTCAAGAATTGAAGTATTTCAGATGCTATTTCTTGGGAGATAGTGAAAATAGTGTGCCATCTTGGTAAACTAGTAGGAAACCATTTTGCCCCAAGAAACAGTGATGGGCAAATGGAGTTCTCCACTAGGAAACCAATTTTATGTGTCTTCCCCTTAGCTTTTTCTTCTTCTTGTCCCATGGTAGGATGTGGTCTTCAAACTAGAAACCATAACTCCTTGCTCTCTTGATGAAGGATTCCTTTGCCTAATTTTGATTTGGAATAGCATGGTCCATTACCATAATTGATTATTCTTTTGGTTCAGTCCAGCATATGATTGGATTGTCCACATCAAACTCTTGACAAATTATCAGCTTAGCATCTCCTTTGATATGAAGGAGTTTGATTTCTTCATCTTGAGCAATCTTCAATCTGAGCAATAGAGATTCACATCTAATTGTGTTGTTGGTGTTGTTGACTTGCAAATTACATGAAGGAAGAATATCTCCTTGAGGAGATATCAACACAGTCCCAACTCCATCGTTGGTGGAAAAATTGCTGCCATTGGATTTTAGGATCAAAGCATCATCAGAAGCTGATTTCCTATCAAATTTCTCTTCATTAGAGATGGAAGATCCTTCCTTACTTATATTGTGCCCTACCAATTCTCCTAAAGTCTTGTTTGGATCAGTTCCTAGATTGTCAGCTATAGGATTTTCATCTATAAAAACATGAACATCCTCTGTGGTAAAAAAATAATTACCTCTGCCTGAAAACTCAAACAGAATTTGTGTTGTAGGGGCTGATGTGTGGGTGACCACGTATTTTGCCTCCTTTTCAGGGAGCAATGTCTTCATCACACTTTGGACAAGGATCCTTGCTTCAGATAGGTCCATGTTTAGTTTTCCTCCCATGTCCTTGTAGAAATTTCATCCAAGCAAAATGCCATAGGATGCTGGGATGTCAGCCACCAAGACTGTCATCTTGATTCTCTTGTCTGGAAAGGCTACCAATGCAAATTGGGCATC
This sequence comes from Torreya grandis, assembly GCA_037957365.1. Taxonomy (NCBI): domain Eukaryota; kingdom Viridiplantae; phylum Streptophyta; class Pinopsida; order Cupressales; family Taxaceae; genus Torreya; species Torreya grandis. The sequence goes on along the minus strand of JARHVA010000549.1, from coordinate 1,648,953 downwards.
TTTAATTTGCCCCAGCAATGGTACTTGCTTATTCTCCATGGAGAAACATCTCCCAAAGGTTTTGGTCAATGTGAGACCTAGAGACTCATCTACTTTATCAGGAATGACATTGTTAGATGCCCCAAAACCAATGATGCAATTGTTGAGCTGATAACCATTTATTAACAGGGAAACATAGAAAGCTTCTATTTTTTTGGGGGAAGCTAGAGGAGTAATGACAGGATTATTTAGAATGGGCATGTTCTTTGTGGAATCAAGAACTATTTTCTTAACCTCTTGTCTTGTAGGGATGGTTTGGTTCTTGACACATTGGACCAATTTATCCAATTGATGTAAGATTGGACTGTAGATATTCAAATTTAGACATTTGTATTTTGGTCTTTTTGACATGATCAATTATGTCAAATGGCTGAATTGGACTAAATACAGAGGAAGGCATTTCAACTTTTTGGGTTTTAGGAGGGATGGGAAGAGGGTTGGTTTATGAAATGGGAGTAGAAGGTGAAGGTGAAATTGATGTACTTACATTTTGAGTAATCACCAGATCCTTTAACTAAAAAGGAAGAGGGGTTCCATGCTTAGCAATCATAACTATTGGTTAAGGTTGCTCCTCTATCTTCCCTTTATCAGCTTGTTGGACTGATTGGTTCTTAGATCTGGTAAACACTACATATGATCTATCAATAGCTTCTCCTTTGCTTTTGGGTTCATCCTGGTAGTTCAAGAAACTAATGTGGGAGTCGACAGCTTATTCTTCTTGATCCTCTTCAAGGAGAACATCATTTTCTTGATTCAATTCAGGCTAGAAAGAGAACTTTGATTCTGCTTCAAGATATCCCATTCTTGAATTGGTTGGAGGAGCTTCCAGGGCAAGTTTCCCTTGTGGAGGAGGAAGGTGATTCTATTGCACTTGATTCTTGGCAGCATTGCCCTAATATGACTAATTTGGAAATGTCCTTGGCATATCTCTGTATAAAGGAGCATAAGACATTCCTTGAGCCATTTGCTTTTGAGAGCTAACAACTCATTTGCCAATTTCTGCACCATTGGATCTATGGTGCCTATAAATGCATATTCAAAAGATGATGAAGCTCTATTTCTATTTAGATCTCTTCTTATCTTTTCTACTAAGATAACATCATCTTCTACCTCAGTGGCCAAAATTTGAGCTACAGCAAGATATATTTGACCAGCACGTCTCAAGAGAAAACTTACTTCAGGTAGCTAAGAATTAATGAAAAAGCATTTGATATTCTCAACTGTAAGTCAAGTAATTATAGGGATTCTGTTTCTTAGTTTATCAAATTTGGCTATTAAGTCTCTCATATGCTCATGAGGCTCTTTCTTCATCTGTGTAAGTTGAGCCAAAAGTGCATGTGCATCTTCTGCAAGTTTGAATCTGGCTTCCAACTTATCTTTGAGGGTATTCCAATCAGTCACTAACTAAGCCTATAAATGATAAAACTAATCTATATCATCACCTTGTAATGTTTCTACAAAAAGCCTGACTGATACATCTTCAAATTCTACTCTGATTACTCCACAAGCTATGCTAAAGGCTGCAATGTGTTCATCAAGGTGAACTTTCCCATCACCATAGAATTTGGGGAAATTCTTCCTTTAACTATGTGGAAGCTCATGTAGAGGTGGAGTAAGATTGAGAGGACCAAAAACATTACCCTATGGGCCTTAAACTACCATTATAGGATTATGAAAAGGAGGGATAACAAATCTCAGAGGGGTAATTATTGGCAAAGCTTTATCAACAGTAGAAGTAGATACTTCATCTAGCAATGGAGATTTGACTTTAGTAGGAGGAAAAATCTTGGTTCATTAGAGATGAGATGGTGAAGGAAACAAATCAAAATCACTTTGTTGTACCAACTTGAATATAGGGTCAATGATACCTTTAGCCCTTTGGCTTCGTGTATACCTTGAATTTGCCAGATTGTGAAACAAAATTGGAAAAGAATTGACCTTGCTTCAGTTAAATCTTGAGGCTTTAAACTATGCATTCTTTCCTGATTGGTGTGGAGGTGAATGGATAGATTATAAATGGATAATGGGTATATCCCCAGTGGAGTCACCAAAAACTGTTGGTTGAATATTTTGTTGATCAGCGTACTAATAAACAAAATAGGTCTGATTAGCCAAAGTAGGAAGATTAGTCATCCAAATTTGTAGGATTACCACATTAGAAGGGGACCGATCTCTTCTCTCATCAAGGGGAGGTTCCCTATAGGTATGTTATATTTATATGTATATATATATATGTATATATATATGTATATATATATATTAAATAAAAATAATACTCAAGGGTAGGACAAACCATCCATCTCTCTTTCTTCAGAGATGATGCATGCAGATCAAAAGAGAAACTCAAGGAAAATGATAGAAAGCACTCCTCTTCTTTCAGAAGTACTATTCAACAAGCCACAAGAATACTCTAGGTAGTAATAGCAAAATTTAGCAAAAGATGTAATAATCAGCAAATCAAGATGCAGCACAAAGTCTCCACCTAAATTGCTCAAGAGTAAGATACAAAGGACAATGAGGGCACAAAGTCTTCCCAAAGTCCTTTACACAGAAATGAAAAGAAAACACATTGAAAGGTAATTATGGGGGCACAAAGTCTCTCCACAGTTGACTCTTTAGGACACCTTCCTGACTGTTGTCACTAATTCTACTTGTTAAATTAAAGGAACAGAATATATATTGAGGAAAAAGACATAAGAATAGTATCTTCAATAACAAAGATATTATAGCACAAAGTCTGAAAAACCACTTGCTTTCTTATTCTAGTAACAAATATGATAAACAAACTGAGCTCAAAGTCTCAAAAGTGTCTTTCAATCTGGGCAGAGTTTCGTTCTGATTGTCAAAAAGAGATATGCATTTACAATAGAAGAGAGTCCCTTATATAGCCTCTTCAAGAAGGACTCAAGAATAGTAACACATCATGTTGTATTGGAATCTGTTAAGAAGATAGGCTAGAACTTAGGGGTGTTTACCCATTTGATTTTATCAATGCAGAGAAACAAGTCACACTATTGAAAGTTTACAACTTTCAATGTCTACCTGGTGATCTGATCCTATCTTCATCGTTCCTTCTTTTCTAGTTAATTGAATTAGGTCTTGGATTCAATTTTTTGTTTTGTCCTTTAGCTACTTTCTACTGGCCTTAACCTTAAGGCCTGTGAATGCATTTGGGCCTGTAGATTCAAAGGATAAATGGCTAGTTCATTGTCTTGAATTTGATGTCTTCGAGGGCGTTACCCCTTGGTCCTTCTTCAGATTTTTTGATTGGCACTTTCCCAAATTGAAATTGCCCTTTAAAGCCTTAAGAAATTACCTACTTTGGGTCAAGAAGAGCCCCCCACAAGGGTATCTACCCTTCGAGTTGATCTTTAGATGGCCTTTAGGCTTCTTTATTCTAGCAGGTCACTACAGTTCTTCCTTCAAATTTCTTGTTTCATGTCTTCCCAAAGGGAAGGTGACCCTTCGACTATAGGGAAGTATCCTTTCATTTGGCATCTGAGAGTCCCCCACAAGGGCACCTTCCCTTCAAGGTCCTTCAGCAACCTTTTCTTTAGTGGACTATTCATCAGGCTTTTCTGTGGACAATTCATATGAGTATTTTCCCTGGGCTTTCTCTGTAGGCAAATTCCCATAGACAAAAAGCTCGGGGACAAATTCTTGTAGATAAAAGTTTGCAAAAATTTCCCATAGACAAAAATTTCATAGAATATTCAATCACTTTGCCTTTGTTTCTTTGTAAATTTCTTTAGGATTTTTGCCCATAGCCACTTCTTGAATTCTTTTAGACTTTTTGTCTGAAGGAATTCCTTTGGACAAAAGTTTGAAAGAATTATGACTGTCTGCCTTAAACAAAAATTTTGAAGCAATTTACCTTTATGGCCTTCTTCAAAAATGACCCTTCTGAAGGATGTTTTTGTCAACCAAGTGCCTTCTACAAGGGCACTTGTCCTTTGGGAGGCTCTTTGAACTTTTACATTGGATCGCTCCTTTGAACCACTCCTTTGAACCAAGGCAATGAACCAACTGTTGAACCATTTGATTGAACCGCTTGGTTGAACCAAACATTGAACTACTTATTTGAACCAAAATGGTTCAATTTGATGAACCCTTTGATTGAACTAAGTCTTTAAACCAAGTGAATGAAGCAAAGCCTTGAACCAAGCCGATGAACCAACTATTGAACCACTTCGTTGAACCAATCAGTTGAACCAAGCTTTGAACCAAAATGGTTTAAGCCAATGGTTCGATTGAATGAACCAAAGTGATGAACTAACCATTAAACCAAAAGACATTAAACCAACCATTGAACCAAGTTTTGGTTCAATGGTTCAAACAAAGCCTTGAGCTGACTGATGAACCATTTGACGTTGAACCAAATGCATTGAACCTGCTACTGATGCTTGACGATGGAGATTTTTGTTTGAACCAAGGCACTAAACCAATCTTGTAAATGACCAAGTGTTAGAAACTAATTCTTTTGATTGAACCCGCCTGTAGAATCTGTGAAGCCCATTGAACTTGTAGAAATGAACCTACCTACAGAGTCTGTAGAAATCAAGTTTGTAGAAATCAACTTGTAAAGCCCATTGAACTTGGTCTACAAAGTCCATATATTTTCTCTTCTTGCTGAGTCCATAGATTTTCTCTTCCTATAGAGTTCATAAATTCAATCCTATAGAGTTTGTAGATTTAAGCCTATAGAATCTGTAAATTTAAGCCTATAGAGTCCGTAGATTTAAGCCTGCAGAGTCTGTAGATTTCTAAAAAGCTTGAAAAATGAGGAATTTGAATGTCCAAGACAATTTTTTAAAAAGGGAAGAGACAATTTTTTTTTTGTAGGACCAAAATAGTTCAAATGTTGTCTCAAAAATGAGTGATATTTTTGGGGGACAACATCTACATTAATAAAACTTCTCTACCCTAGCTATCTTTGTCAACATCTATTCCTCTATAGCATATTACAACACCTAAAGTGATTCTTCACTTCTCCATAGACCAATCCTCTTATCAGGTTTCTACTATGAACCACTCATAACTTCCACTACTTATAAATATCTAATTTAGTGCTCACCATGGCATCATGAGGCCTCCTAATCCTGATGAATTCAATACACATGACACAACATGTCTTCTCCTCCTCTAGGACACTCTTGGGAAGATAACTCAAAATTCAAGAAGTGGGATACTTCTTTGTTTTCTCATCCTTATGCATCTCCATCCTTGGTTTGATCCTCTTATCACCTTCATCTCATGTGTCCTATCTAATTGATCCATCACAATAGTGATCATGTTGAGGCATGCATCAAACATGTTAACAACACATAGCATCAACTTTTTTAAAACACTTTAGCTCTCCATAAAGGTACTAAATATCCTATCTTCCTTCAACACATGTGCTATAAGCCCATATAATGACTTCTTAAATATGTAAACAAGACTATTTTGCCTCATCCTTGTGTCTATCTCTCCCTAAGATAGAACACCATGTAGGAATCATGTTTATCCAACTCCCTTAACAACAACAAGTACACATATCACTCTTGATAGTAGTGGGGAGAGAAGATCTCATAGAATTCAAAACTATACTTTTCCACGTAACCTTCTATCTATTGACATGGTACAAGTTCATTAAACCAATCACAACTTCTAGGAAGTCATCACACTACTTGATGCATCACTACACTTATTAATTTTTTGAGCCTATATCTAAAATGCATCCTACTTTAAAAGATATTACAAAAACACCAACTCATGTACCTCCATTATTATTCCATATATTAGTCTACCTAACCAACACCATAAACATATACACCACACTCCAAAACCCTAATTTATATGGTCAACATTGACCTTCTCCTTTTGAGAACACCAGGTCTTAGTTGATCTTCTACATGTAGCCTTTAGCTACCAACCATGCCAAATATGACACAATTATACCAATCATAGTTCCTGTAAAATTGTCATGCTGTTATGCACCAATGTACCTACCAAGGTTTTGAGCCTAAAAATTGCATTCAAAATACATCACTACTCTACCCCATCTCCAAACACATGGTCTTCTCCTTTTGGGAACACTAGGTCTCACTTGTTCATCTACATATTCATCTTCCTCATCATCACCTACTTCAAACTAGGTATAACTTTAGGTTTATTTGTACCTCTTTCCTTGAAATATATTTTTATCTTTACCATCTCAACTAACAACATGTAGTTAATAGGATACCACATCATACACCTATTCATTTTTTTCCAATAATCATAAAAAGGACATGCCTTATCCTCAACCTCCTTCAAAGGAAACCAACTTATTCCTCAAGATATATAGTTTCTTCATAATCAACATGAAAATTATGTAGGCTATTGACTTGTCTAGCAAATATTTTTTAATGTCCTCCTTTACTCATCTATGAGATTATTTTTAGAAACATGAAGATAACATGATCTTCACCAAGAGATCCTCCACCTTGCTCCATAAAGAGATACCTACCAATAAAGCCTTTGTTTCTTCTGTTGTTGAATTTGTTATCTTCTCTTATATTTTGAAGATATTTTAATGATTTCATGGTAATGTTTTGAAGGTGTCTAAGTGAGTGGATGAAGTGCCTTGATAGTCTAAGTGATAATGACAAAGTGTGAAATGTGTTTGTCCTAGTTTGCTTGAAAGAAGCTTGGTTGATTTTCAATTTTGACATGGATAGAGTTGTTCAAGGATGATCATGGTGACTTTAACATGTGCAAGGGTTCCACTAAGAGGTTTTATATGCTTTGGATAGCTTATGTGAATAAGTATAATTCACCCAATTTATCATTGATTTCATCTAGACATTTTGGGTCTAATGGTAAAAAATCTGAATAAGAAGTTTGATGACATCATAATTTCCATATGTGGATGAGTCAGGGGGATTTGGTTATATGGTTGTGATCATATTTGTCCCTATTTGTTATGCATAAAGTCTCAAGTCATGTGATAAAATGTAGTCAAATATATGTGGGTACAAATTTAGGATCTCGAGCATTTTTTATAGTGTTTCTTATGTTCCAATAGAGCCAAGTAAGCATGTTGATGATTTTGGCATTTGCACACCTAGGGTTTTTAGGAGGAAATGGTCACATGGGTTTGTGTAGTATTGTGCCTAGTTCTTATGCACTAAATCTCATGTCATGTACCTAAGCATGACAAAATATATGCAAGTGCAAGGTTGGGCTCCCAAGTAGTTTGACATAGTTTTCCCATAGCCAAATTTGCATGAGGAAAGATAGAGATGAGTAAGCAATTTGGTGATGGCATATCTCACATGTGTAAATGTTTCAAGAGAATTTGATTATATGGGTTTTTTAGTTTTGTGCCTAGTTATTTTTCACTAAATTTTAGATCATACACTGAAGTGCATCAAAATATATGCATGTGCAAAGTTGGCCTTATAGGTAATTCTTGACATTGTTGTATCTATGGTAAAAATAGCTAAGTGAGTAGATTAATGGTATTATATATCACACATATGAAGGTTTTAAGAGAATTTTGACACATGGTTAGATTATCCTATGTGATAAGATAATATGGTCCAAATCTAAGAACATGAATTGAGAGAGGTAAAAGTTATTAAGTTTCAAAGTTAGCTTCTCAGACATATTGCAATAGTTCCCATACATAGTCAATTTTTCACAAGGTAAAGTTTGAACATCATTGATGAAGTGCATTACTCTAAGATGTTAGCAAGTAGTGAGATGGTGCCAAGTGTTCAATGTTTAACCTTATATAGAGATAAATATAAATCTTCTTCCAAGGATCAATGGTGAGAGGGTGATCATTTAGATAGATATTTGTAGACACCTAAATCTAGCCATTAATAACCTCTAATTAGGATTTTGGCCAATTTTCACCCAAAATGCACAATTCAGCCTAAAAAAACTAAAACATGCTAAATGATGTGAAACTAACATATTCAAGTGTTTCTTTTAGCTAGGGTATCCCTAAATGGGGTAATGTAATTTATGGGCCAGCTAACTTTGATTAGATCATTTTGAGTCAAAATGCTAATTTTGCACCTAGGTGCTCTGTGCTCTTTCCTATCAAATATTTTGCATAATACACATGCCTTCATTATTTTTTGTTGGTAACATCCTAAATGGGATAATTGATCTAATGCATCTGACATCAACTTCTAATTCCAATCTAGTCAAATTTTAGACCAATAACAATGCATTGTGATTAATTTGAGTAATTTGTGCACAAAGTGATTAATCATGCTTAAGAGATAATTAATATAAATCAAGGCCTAATTAATAAACTCATGGAAACTTGTTGAATTATTTGTTTTGGAAATGAATATTGAATATCTACATCATCAGGTGACCTTATTTCTTGGGAAGACATCCCTAGGCCATAAATGCCACAAATATTAGGATTCATGCCCTCTATGCCTCATCAATGCCTTCTATGATGCCCTCCATGCCTCTTAATTTCCCCTTCTTCCAATGTCATGATGAGGATAATTATAAACTTAATTATAAAAATTAAATTAGTCCTCAACCACACATCTCAATCTCAGGATGGATGGTTCAGGTTGATTCTAGACATTTTAAAAATCTATAAATAGAGAGGCCATGAACATCATTTATAAGTCTTGATAATGAAAATTTTTAATGAACAAATGATTCCAAAAGACATTGCAATTAGTGTTACCATGCCAAATTGATTTCAATCCAAGCCAAGCTATAAGCCAAAGGTACCAAGGAAAGATGGAGGTAGCCAAACTTCCATTGCCAAGGACTTCATGAGCATAAGCTTAGCAAGACACTACAACAATCAGTTTAGAGCATCCAAGGAAGGTAAAAGAGAGTTTATTTTTCATTTTAGTTGTGTGTTTTATTAATTTTTGTTAACTAATTTATCCTTAGTGTCTATGCCTAGAGATGTTATGCTAGTTAGTGTGTTTCTTTTATTTTGAAACTAACCCCATACTAACCATCCTCTCTTGAGTCAAATTCTTAGATCACATATGGCATACCCAGTGGGAGAAGATGCATCCCACACATGAATAAGATCATTTTACGTCTTTAAAATATTCATTTGGACAATTAAAAATCTTGCAAATTGATTTTCTAACTTTATTTTCCTATTTTTGTTTACCATGGGTTTACATAGTAATTGACATCAGCTAATAAGACTGACATCAGTTGGATAACTTAACCAACATTGATTAGAAAAAAAAACATCATTTTGATACCTTTCATTGATCACATTAGTATAATCGATGTCAGTTATATAACCATCATTGATTAGAAAATGTAACCATCATCAATTATATAATCGACATCGATCACTGTGTTATTCTTAAAACACAAACCCGAGAGATCTTTTTTTAAAGTTCATTATTTCAAACCCAAAAGATATTCAAGGCTAAAGGACATTCTAACTTTTTTTTTGAAGGACCAAGCTTGACATTTTCTAAAAACATGTTTAAATCACCTCTTGCATGCTTAAAAATCAATTAGGAATCTTGTTTTGGTGTTTAACAAAAAAAATTAGATGTTTATGGTGAATTTTTTCAAAGTTTAAAACTAAGACTAAGGGTTCAAATGAAAACCACCTCATTTTCTATTTGGGCTTAAAAATGAACTCACCTTTTCAAAGCTTTTTGTGTTTACTTAGTTGTTTAGATTAAATTTTTGTTTGGAAAAAATAGGGATGGTGCATGTATGCTCTTCCATTTGTCCCCTTTATAAAACCCTTGGAATTAAAAGTGTTATTCCTATTAAAAATAGCATATTCCAAGGCTTAGAAATAAATTCATCTAAAGCACTCCCCAAAAACTCATCAAAATTTGGGTGACCTTGAAAATGACCCTAAAATCTTTCTACTTTCATGGTTTCTTTATTTTTATGCAAACTTGGCTTACGAGGAGGACTTCATCACCTCTCATGAGTTATTTAGGGAAGCTTTGACTCAAGTTTTCACCTCCTAGCATTGACTTCATTTGGCTCCTAATTGGATTTTCACACGGGATGTAGTGGCACTTTTGACATCGCACTACATTAAGCAAATAGTAGGATGTAGTGGTTTCAAAAAGGACTAGACCTTTTTTCAACAAGCCAAGTGATATAGACTCAAATACATGCTTTTATTTTGCATTATTTGACATGAAAGTCATTGTGTAATTGATTCCCCTAGAATGTTAGAAACTTTTTAGATCTTAGATAAATCCCTACTTGTCATGGAAGTATTGTTGGTGCAAGGTGCACCTCAAGGTCCATATCATAGTATTGTCATTTGAGAGAAGGGGGGTGTAAAAACCCTATTATATAATGCACATTTACTTTTGGATGAATACTTACAATCCTCTCAAATTATTTATATTGATGGATTCCAACAATACCAAGAAACCTTGTCAGTTTAGGATCTAAGAGCGATTAATTAGTTAGTCTTGTCCTAGATTAAGTCTTTTTTAAAGTCAAAACTTGGTGTAAACAAATAATTCAAACCAAACACATAGTCCTAATTTTCCTTTGAATAAAGAGGCATTATGTTGCCCACGTCAGATCATAAATTTACCTTGTTCAAAGTTCATCAAAAGCTTTAGAGTCATATCATCCACTTTGGCATAGTTATACTACCCAATTGAGTCTAGACATTTACCAAAGTTGTTTAATTCCACTTATAATTTCATAGGGTTGATGTTTAAGTGGGTTTTTCATTTGCACTAAACTAGAGGGAACTTAGGTTCAATTTCAAATTTGGGTTGAAGGTCGTTCAAGAGTCATAATCATTGTCATCACTTGATAGACTTAAGCCATTTTGTGTTTTAAAAACTTGCACTTTGAGTCTATGCACCACAACATTTTGAGTCAAGAAAAGTATTGTTATGATATCAAAATTATGGGAAATTGTCTTTGACTTAGAGAGTTTTTGAAACAAACTTTTTTATCACACATTTTAGGTAGTATAGCATCATTACACTACCCAAAACATTTCAAATATTGTTTCATAAACCTTCTTGCATAGAGTTCAATTTTATTCCTACATTTTAAAACAAATCTGAGTGTACTTTTGTGATCCTTTGTCTAAATCAAAGTTATACTGTTCACTTTTATCTAGCTTGTTTGTCAAAAGAACCAAGTTTTATACCATTATTTATGAGAAAATAAACTATCTCTAAAAGTGCCTTTTATTTCATACCTTATACCTAGTTTATCAAGTTCATGACCAAGAAACAAATGCCTAGTGTTTGTTAGAAGTGTTTCAAATCCATTAGATTAAAACTTTCGTCTATTTCAAAGTCTAGATTTTGATGCCATTTGGTCAAGAGTCAAAGCACATGCCTTGTTTGAGCCTATATTTTGATGTCACATTTAGCCAAAAGACTTAGCAACTTTTAAATTCCTATATTAGACTAATTTGAAACACTTCAATCTTAGATTTTGGCATTTTGATTTTTGGTCCATTTACATGCTTATCTTTATGTGAATAGTGAAACATTAGATACTTCATGGTTGTTTGTTTCCTCACAAATCTTTGCATAAAAATTTTGATCCTTTTGATGAATCTATGCCAAATTGGAACATCATCTATTTTAGATTCTGTCCTTTTTAGAGTTTGTATAACTCTTTGACCTTTTATCGCAAAGCATTGACTATGGATCCCAACATATATTCCTACACTCATAGTGGACTCATGTACAATCCAGAGATTAATAATGTAGTTGTGTAGGAAAAATGGTGCAAGATCTCTTTGCAGATAATATTATTTATAAGATGGATTCTTATCCATCTTATAATAATCAATTAAGAGCACAAATCCAAGATCCATTAGATAAATATCTAGTTAACACACCACATTAGTCATAACAAGACCAAGAACAAACCACACAATACCTAGCTACAATACCCATAGTGTACAAGCCAGTTCTTCAATAGTCATATTCTACTAATACAAGTTCCACGTATGATCCATTTTTGTTTGAGTGACATTTGTTAGAGAACAAAGATGATATTTTAGTTAAAGCCATAGAGGTAGGGGAAAAAATTTAGCAGACTTTCCCCATGAAAATTTACCAAGTCTAGTAAGAGTGCCACACAATATCATTTATGATCAACATGCTTTTTCTATCAATCTTATGGATCTAATCCAAACAACGTATCAAGACCCTAATATATCTAATCAAGGCAAAAACATCATGAAAGATCACTTTAACCAAATATAGATAGCATATCATACCTACCTAAATCTAGCACATGATTTCAATCAAATGAACATGGTGAGTAATCCTCTCATTGACCTAGATCCTTTAATAGGAGTGTTGATAGAGTTAAATAGACAAGAGAATCCAAGTTATAACCCATTTTTACAAATTGATTTGATAAAAAACTTGATACATATGCCTATTATTGAAGAAATGTCTTCAACCTCTACACAGAATGGTAAACCAAATGTAGTGGACAATGTGAAAACAACATCCAATCCTGATCAAAGTAGTACTAATGCACAAACAACTAGCCAACAACATGTGCCTATAGTTAATCCCATAGGTAGATCATCATACCTGAGAATAGGAGTATTCTACACCCCAACCTCAATTGGTTTCTTCCTCAAGTGTACAACCTATAGTATTAGGTAATCAAACAATGGCTAATGTCATGCCTCAATGATAGAATGTAATGAACCCTACTCCTACTCAACAAATAATTAGTATTATTCAAAAATAGTAGGCACAATCTAGTGTATCAACACAACAAAGGAAAAATACAATGCCACCTCAATTAGGGGAAACAAATTTTCCACCTTGCCAAGTAATGATGAACATACCTCTTCAGTCATAGACTAATATGCCAATCCAAAACCAAGAAATGACTATTTAGTAATGTGAAAATATTGGTTAGTGATAGATGCCAAATATGCAACCTATTTTCACTTCCTCATAAGGATTCATGTAACAAGGAGGTCTCCACATTTCTTAAGTACCTACTAGACAACTATTGGTTCAAAATGTGCCATAAATTTAGATATAGGTTCTTGGTTCATAAGTTCCCACTCAATAACAAGGTTTGATTAGTCAGTAGCATGTCCCTTTTCAGCCATATTAGGCATAGTATAGTTATATCCCTCCATCTCAACCACAAAATCCTCCAAGTCAAACCTTTATCACCAACCCAAACTAGAATATCACACAACCAATTGTGCAATTTCAAGTACATCCTAATCCACATATGCATATTCTTGGTCCATTCCCTAACCAAACCAATGTACCCCAATAGGTGTCTCCATCATACCCTAGTTAAAGTGTCCCACTTGTGACCTCTCAACCATCTACCCAAACCAATATTCTCCCTCAAGCCAATGTTCCTTCCAGTTTCCTATCCCAAGAATTGCAACAAATGAAAGATGTAATTACTACCATTCAAGCTAGTAAATAGATTAGAAATTTTAAATTGGATGACATGTGTTCCTACCCATTCAACATGGAGTATTTGTAGATACCATTTAATTTAGGATATAAACCACCAAAATTTGAGAAATACAAAGGGAAAAGTGACCTTAAGGCTCATTTGACCAAATTCTTTATCACATGTCAACCAGTGGCATATAACGACATATACCTTTTGATGTTGTTCCTAAGGATCTTGGATGGAAAATCTTTGAAGTGGTTTTTAAATTTTCCCAAAATTTAGTAATAAATTTTGATGATCTTTTTGATAAGTTTGTGTAGCACTTTTCTTAGAATCTCGAGCATGAGATTTCATTAATAGACTTAACGCAAGCAAAGCAAAAAGTTGGTGAGAGTTTTGTAAGTTATTTATAGTGATGGAGAGACCTTGTAAGACATTTCACCCATAGTTTACTAGATAAACAATTAACCATTATGTTTACCAAAAATTTGTACAGTGAGATAGCTTATCATTTAAAACTACAATGTGTACATACTTTCAAGGAAATCATCGATAAAAGTTTGTTGATCAAGCGATCGCTCATCAATAAAGGAGTCATCAAGTTTAATTCAACTAATCAAAATCAAGGTACTAATCAATGAAATGACCAACATCAACATCCCATTCAAGCATAGGCATCGTAGCTAACATAGGCTAATAACCAAGAAAGACTGAAAAAATTCAACCACAATAGGAATGTTGTGGGAAATGGAGTAACCAAATCACATCATGTCCAAATGGTGAAAACATCATCTACACCAAATTTTCAATTTACTCCTACCCAACAACCTCTCTAACCAATATTGCAAGCACAAAAACAAAGACTTGCATAACAAATACAGTAGCCGTTACCATTACAAACCCCTCCTCCTAGGAGAAATGTGCTTACACATCATGTCTTTAGTGACCTAGGAGAACCTATTGATTCCATAGTTCACAAGCTTACTACCAGTAATTTGAGTAGTTGGAATATACCAAATATCTGCAAGGCATTCCTTATCTTGATTAGTACCGTGAAAATGAATTTTGTGACTATCATTGGGTCAATGGGCATAATTTATGAAGATGTGTCCAAATCAAGAATTTAATTGAGAATATGATGGATAATGGGGAGATAACATTGGATAATGGTGATTCCACTTCTAATCAAACTCTTGGGATTTAACAAAACCCATTTCCCTAACATAAAAATTAGTAATAATAAATTAATCAAAAAAAACAATAGCCAGTGTAGTAAAAAAATCAATAGTATCAAAATCAAAGGCCAAACCAATAGAATCAACAAAATCAATATCAAAACACATAATGACATAACAATGGACAAAACCAAGGTCAAAATGGAAACAACCAAAACACCTACCATGCATTTGCACATGACTATAACAAGGTTGTAGGTCATATTACATGGGGTAGCATTAATACCATCTCCATTAATCCTAGACCAAGCACTAATTAGCCTAGACTGTTGCTAAAAAACAACATTCAGCTAGATTACATGGATAATCCTTCTTTGACCTAGTAATGCATATAAGCAAACCAACAAATTAGGACTTCCCTTTTTAGACCTTATATAGACAACTCATCCTTGCCATATGACCACATGCGAGTGCATCGACAATTGAGACTTATCCTATCTAGTCCCACACCATTCCCAACATTGGTTAGCAATAATGGTCGAGTATTTAATCCTAATTGTGAAATCATAACTCAAAGGTCAAAGATTACTATCCCAGGCCCATAACCATCCACCATTTTGCCTATCATCCAACCAACTATTCAACCTTGGAATAAACCATTCACTATTGACCAAGGCAAGAAGTTTGATATTATGGAACAATTGCAAAAGACACCAACACAAATTTCTATTTTAGATTTTCTATGAATGTCAATAATCCACAAGAACATCTTGAATGAATTTTTGACCCAATCCACTATTTCTAGTGACATATCCCCTGATAAATTTCAAGTTTTTGTTGGACACCTAGCTCCAACCCAACAAGTCACATTCAACCAAAGTGATATATCTTGCTTTGGCCCACTCCATAATAATCCATTATACATAGAAGTTTATATAAGATGGCATAAAGTGAAACATGTCCTTATAGATAATGGATCTATACTCAACATAGTATCTCTAAAGCTCATCAAGATTCTTGGGTACACAATGGTAGATCTCTAGCCAGAAATAATTACCATTAAAGCGTATGATAATCAGGAAAGAGAATCACAAGGCACCATTAGTTTGCTAGTTATCATTGGGCCTTTGACCCATGATACACTTTTCCATGTGTTTAATCTTGAGTTATCATAAAATATACTTATAGGAAGGCCTTGGTTACATGATATTCATGTAGTCCCATCAATGTTGCACCAATGTATCAAGTTTTTCCACTTAGGGATGGAAGTAAATATTCCAAGAGATTTTCACCCATATGAAAACTACAAGCATCTTAAGGCCAAATTTCAAAGATATAATTATTAGTAGAACATGAATCCAAGTTCTAAGTAGGATAAAGGAAAGGATATACTTATTGATCCTTCACTAGATAATTACATAGATCCTAATACCTTGGATTCCCTTTCCCACATGCTGCCTCCTGAAGCTTCTAATCATTTCACCATTTTAGATAATAGATTAGGAGAGTATGTGACCCATGATACATTTCATATTTCCAATCTTCCTCAAAATCTAAAAACCTTTGGGTGACCTAAAGTCACCCCATATATGCATTGGTAACAAAAGAAAAAAGATAAGGGACATGTCACATTTGTATTAGCATCTAGCCTAGAACCCAACCCTCTTGAAGGGGACAAATCATGGTTATACAATGACAACTAAGCTAATTATTATAAAATTACAAAGTATCTTATTCCTAATAGGATCATGGAGCCTCAAAATTATGAAGGAAGAGGCCTCAGACTAAATCAACAAGGAACCATCGAGCCAATTTCCATGACTAATTATGAAAGACCTTATGAAATTGGATTTAAACTACCTAGGGATGACTCCACATATCTTATTTAAACTCCATCACCAATGACTAGTGATGATGATGTTGATAGCAGAGTAGAGTCTAATCATTTCCTCACCTTTGGTGACCTAGTTAAAACCAACCTATTTGATAACAATGTCATTTATACCCTTACCCTAGCCATTAATCACAACCCTTTGCCATTATATTATCCCCAAATGATAGATTGGGACCAACAAGAATCTAGTTTGTTGATTGATGAGTTACAAAATGATGAATCATTCTGTGACTTTTTAGGCCTTAGAGGCAATATTCTATTGGGACATCACAAATCAGGATTCTCAATCACATTAGATCATATAACCTATTTTGGAGAGTGAGTGAACACCTTTAGCCAAAAACAAATAAATAAAGCATTGAGGTTCCAAAGTGAAAACCTCTTTGAGGCACTTTTTGACTAGGTAAAAAGTAAAGATAAAGGCCAGTCTAGTGGTGAAAACTATTTCAAGTGAAATTAGATGGGGGTGTTCATTTTTTTTCAAATTTAGACTAGGAGACCACCAATGATGAACTTGCTTGTGGATTTAAATTTAGCTTTGAGAAATAATAAGTATTTGATCAAATTCTTCAAGAATTTCCAATTGTTTTTATCACATGGCTAGATCTCCTATTAAGGGACTCATATTCATCATGCCTAGGAGAAGTTGAAGAGCAAGTCCTAATCGAGGACCCTGAAATGATTCAATAGTTCAAGTCACCGCCTACTATCCTAGAACATGGTTTGACCCTTCTAGTTAAATATATAATAGAGGTAAATATCGAGACTCCATTAGACCTAAAATGGATAAAATTAGGAACATCCCTCACTAAGGAGGAATATGATGTCTTTATAGCTTTGTTGAGAGAATTTTTAGATATCTTTACATGGGCCTATTCTGACATGCCAAGTTTAGACCCCACCTTGGTTTTACACCACCTTGTGGTTAATCCTAACACTAAACTAGTAAAATAAAAGTTATGTAAGATGCATCCTTGGATTGTTCTATTGGTAAAGAAAGAGTTGGAAAAACTCTTGGAAGTAGGATGTATCTGATCCATTGACTACGTAGAATGGATCCTTAATGTGGTACCTATTAATAAAAATCTTGAAGGGATCATAATTTGTACTAATTTTTGAGACATCAATAAAGCTTGTCCTAAGATGATTTTCCCTTGCCTAATATCAACATGATCATCAAATTCATGGTAGGTTATGAAATGCTTTCCCTCATGGATGGATTTTTAGGATATAACCAGATCAGAATAACACTAGAAGAACAACATAAAACATCATTCACCACTCCATGGGGAAGGAACATTTTGTTATTAGGTAATGCCATTTGGCCTTAAGAATGTTGGAGCTACATATCAAAGGGCCATGACTATCATATTCCATGATATGATACATGATATTGTTGAAGACTATGTCGATGACATATTAGGAAAATCCAAAACTAGGGCCAACCATCCAATAGTGTTATGTAAGATATTTTAAAGATTATGGGAGTACAAAGTCAAAATCAATCTAAAATAATGTGTGTTTAGTGTAGTTTATGGTAAATTACTTAGTTTTATCAAGTCTTGTAAAGGTATTGAAGTTGATCTGACTAAATTCCATGCTATAATCGAGATGCTTCCACTAACTAATTTAAAACAACTCCATAGTTTACAGGGTAAGATCCAGTCAATTTGATGCTTCATCTCTTAATTAGTAGACAAGTTTCATCTATTTACACACCTTCTAAAGAAGGGAGTTTCATTTCACTGGGATGATCACTACCAAATAGCTTTTCAACAACTGAAAGACTATCTTGTTAATCCACCTATTTTATTACCTCTTATGCCAAGAAAGCCATTATTTTTATACCTATCAGCTACCGACCATGCCCTAGAGGCACTCTTGGCTCAATATGATGACAATGGAAAAGAGTGTGCTATATACTACCTAAGTTTTACCTTGGTTACATATGAACATAACTATGTACCTATTAAAAAAAACTTGTTTGGCCATGGTCTTCGCAACATAGAAACTATGCCATTACATGTTGAATAATAAGATAATGGTCATTTCAAAAGTAGATATGTTCAAGTATATAATAAATAAAATAGCTTTGCAAGGTAGAATGGCTAAATGGATCATGCTTCTTAATGAGTTTGACATAGAGTATGTCAATTAGAAGGCAATCAAAGGACAAGTTCTTGTAGATCAAATTGTTGAAGCACCTCTCACAACACATAGCCACTCACATTTTAATTTTTTGATGAATCCATAATGACCATCATTAACACACCCCTTGAGGAGCAGCCCTAGAAGCTATATTTTTATGGTTCATTTACTGCATATGGATCAAGGGCAAGCCTATTGTTTATTATGACATAGGGGGATCTAATTAATAAATCATTCAAAATTAGATTTCCTTATGCAAACAACATGTTTGAGTATGAAGCACTTGTTGTAGGACTTCGACAAGTAGTGCATTAGAATATATCTCATCTTCAAGTTTATGGTGATTCTCAGCTAATCATCAATCAATTCATAGATCATTTTTAGACCAAAGATGACAAGCTAGTTCCATATAAATCCATGGTTGACACTCTTAAGCAAAAAATTACCAACATTTAGTTTGGGCACATACCAAGCATTAGTAATAGAACTATAGATTCCATGGTTACTATTAGCTCTCTAATTTGATAAATAGATAAATCTAGAGAGTATTAGTTCCTCATCGAGCATTTGTTAGCACCGGCTCATGAACCTTCAACTATTACAATGATCTATGATATTTTTGGTCCTAATTATATTTGGTAATTAGACCTTTAAAAATATCTTCATGACCAAGTTATACCACCTAAATTATCTCAAAAAAAAACAAAATCCTTCATTCATCATTCCACTCATTATACTCTACTTAGATCCACCCTTTACCATCACAGTTTTGATAAAACTTTGCTTCATTGTTTAACTTTGGTAGAGTCCACACTAGCGTTAAGAGAAGTTCATGGAGTATGTGGAGGTCATTCTAGTGGGATAGTCCTATCCAAAAATATCCTATGTACTAGTTATTATTGGCCCATAATAGACTTAAATGCTACATCATATGTAGAAAAGTGTGACAAATGTTAATGACATGCTAATCTGATTCATGCCCCAACAAAAAATCTAAAACCAATGTTGACACCATGGCCATTTTTTACATGGGGACTTGACCTCATTGGGAAGATCAACCCCACTTCATCTAATAGCCATAAATATATCCTTATCACCATCGAGTATTTCACTAAGTGGGTTGAAGCTATACCCCTCACTTACGTGCTAGAAAGTAAATTTCCAAATTCATTTTCAACCATCTCATTTACCATGAAAATATACCCTCTGACATTATATCTGATAATGGAGAATCATTCAAGAGTAATGATGTAGACCAACTATGTACTAAATATAACATCACACAACATTTTTCTATAGCATATTACCTTTAAGGTAATGGCTAAGCTGAGGTATTTAACAAAACTATTGTCAATATTCTCAAAAATATTATCAATAATGTTAGTTGTGATTGGCACTTGTAGATATTCCTTACCCTTTTGGCATACTATACCAATCATCATACCCCCATAGAAACTACTCCATACTCACTTATTTATGGTATTGAAGCCATCCTTCCCATTGAGGTTGAATTGCCTTCACTGTGCATCTCTTTTAAGCATGTTCTAGATGATCATGATTATTGAGTGACTCACCTGTAAGAGCTAGACCTACTTGATTAGAAATGTACAATTGCACTCAATAATATTCAAGCATATCAGAACTGACTCAAAGGCCACTATAATTAGCATGTTAAGTATAGAATATTTGAACTTGGTGATCTTTTTCTTAAATAAAACCAAAAGAATACCATGGTTGAGAACAAGCATAAATGGAAATTCAAACCAAATTGGATAGGACCTTTCATCATTACTGCAGATTATGGATCAAAAGCATACAAGATCACCACACCAGATGGAGATGAACTTCTAGAGCTGATGAATATTAGTCATCTCAAGTGGTACTATGCTTGAATGCTAAGGTGTATTGTTTGTCAATATTGTTTTAGCTATGCCATTTTATTACTATTATTCTTTGTAAAAATACCATCCTCTTCACTGTATCCACTTTCTGCTTTTGACCTATCAGCCTAGTGTGTTCTAAATCCTAACTTATTTGACCTTGGTTTTTTCATTCATTATGCATTTTTAACATCAAGGTATCTAATCAGTTTCATTAGTTGGTTAAATTAATTTAGATAGAGATCTTATTTTGTAACAATGTGATAGAAGTTTTAGCAGTTGCATCCTTCATTTTTTATTCCTTTCTTACCACCGATCTTGCTACTAATTATAACCACCTTTGAGAAAATTAGTACCCTTGATCTATGTCATTATGTCCTGGTTACAACTATCTATGCAAAAACTAGGGGCAACATTAATCCTTGATGTACCAACTTACCACTTCATATGTCATAATGTGCCTTTTTACCAACTATGCCTATTTTGTTTGGATTGACTACTATACTAGTCAAATTTTTCTATTGTAAGGCAGAACTACAGTGACTTGAGGTCCTACTTTGGGACTATGTAGGTAGTGCTCAATACTTATTGAGGTCATCTTAGTCACCCTAATCCATGTTCTCATTGTTTTACGAGAAACATAAGCCACGCTCTCACCATTTTGTGAGTAACCTAACCCATGCTCTCACCATTTTGTGAGCAACCTAAGCTACGCTATCACCATTTTGTGAGATTGAACCATTTAGTGTCTCATCATTCTTGATTGAGTTGAGACACTCCAAAATACTTCCAAAAACATTTGAAAAATTATTAGAAAATAATAAAAACATTGACCACTTCTTTGCCTTAAGGATTTTGGGAGCCCTTACTAAGTTACAAGAAAATTACTTGTCATTTAGTTTCCTCATCCTTTTTGGCCTTTTTATCTCATGCACTTGAAATTTTTCAAGACCATTCCTCTTCTTCTATCACACCCATTCTATTTTTTTTCATCAGTTATCACATTCTTTCCATTCCCTAGGAGAACTACATTTGGCCTAAAATTTTTTATTTGGATATTACATCTATAGAACTATGTAGGCAACGTCCACTTGCCTAGTGCATATGGAGAAAACTCAACCATCCCCTTCCTTTTATTCTATTTACCTATTTTTTTAGTTTGTTAAATTGATACCTATTTTCTAGGGGCAATGTTCATATGGTTTCTATTGCATTATTTGTTTATTTATTTCTACTTATTTTATTTGTTTGTCTACTTATTTGTTTGCTTTCAACACTGTCACCTTGATCCAATTTATGTGTGTTCATTGGGTGATTCCTTTCCCACACTTATACTCAATTCCATCCATATTCATATGTTTACATTTCCATCATGTTTTTTTTCATTGGTGCATTATTTTATTTTGACCAAGTCCTCATGATGTTACACCATGATTCCTACCAACATGTACTATAGAAAACCTCAGCTTAAATAATTATATTTAGCAATGGTGGCATCTCTTTAGAATTTACATCTTGATTCCATCCTAATCATATCCCAAAGAGAGTAATTAAATATGAAAGAATTTCAACCTTTATTAGTTCAGATGAGCATCTCCCTACAAGTAGGTTGATCTAATTCATCATTACCCTCTATGTTAATTTATCATCATCCTCAGCCAAGTTTATCATATTTTCCATAATTGGGGTCCAATGATTATAACTGCTTATGGGTAAATCATTGCACATTATCCCACCTACATTTCTCAATGATTATAACCGCCTTTGGGAAAATCATTATGTTTTCACCACTTCCCTTTTTTTGCCCATATAGGGGCATGTTATTATCTTCTTTGTCTATCCTAACTGGGGTAGCACCATCTTCTCAATGATTTTAAATACCTTTGGGAAAATAATTGTGTTATCATACCACATTGCCACTATCAGGGTATAATGTTTATAACTGCCTTTGGGTAAACCATTGTGTACCATCCCACTTGCATTCTTAGTGATTCTAACTACTTTTTCAATATCATTATGTTTTTACCCCATCATCTTTCCTTTCTTTCATACCCTCATTTTTCTTCTTATTAAGGGACCATTTGCCAACCTGCTTGTGCCAACCATTTCCTCGAGGGGGAATCATATAGTTAGTTTATCATCATTGCAGTTGTAGGCATACAGGACCTTTTCAATCTTTGAAAAGACATTACTGTACTTATATCTTTCAATGCCTTCCCAAATAGGGGTAAACTTTAGACACCTAAATCTGGCCATCGATAACCTCCAATCAGGATTTTGGCCAATTTCCACCTAAAATACACAATTTGGCCTAAAAACACTAAAACATGCTAAATGATGTGAAACTAACATATTCAAGTGTTGATTTTAGCTAGGGTATCCCTAAATGGGGCAATATAATTTATGGGCCAGCTAAATTTGATTAGATCATTTTGAGTTAAAATGCTAATTTTGCACTTGAGTGCTTTGGATTGCTCTTTCTTATCAAATATTTTTCACAAGACACGTGCCTTTGTTATTTGTTGTTGGTAACATCCTAAATGGGATAATAGATCCAATTCATTTGACATCGACTTCTAATTCCAATCTAGTCAAAATTTAGACCAATAATAAGGCATTCTGATAAATTTGAGTAATCTGTGCATAAATTGATTAATCATGCTTAAGAACTAATTAATCCAAATCAAGGCCTAATTAATAAATCCATGAAAAATTGTTGAATAATTTTGTTTGGAAATGAATATTGAATATCTGCATCATCACGTGACCTCATTTCTTGGGAAGACATCCCTAGGCCATAAATGCCACAAATATTAGGATTTATGCCCTCTATGCCTCATCAATGCCTTCCATGATGACCTCTATGTCTCTTAATTATACCTTCTTCCAATTTCATGATGAGGATAGTTATAAACTTAATTCCAAAAATTGAATTAATCCTCAACCACACATCTCAATCTCAGGATGGATGGTTCAAGTTGATTATAGACATTCTCAAAAATCTATAAATAGAGAGGACATGAACATCATTTATAAGTCTTGATAATGAAAATTTCTAATGCACAAATGATTTAAAAATCTATTACAATTATTTTTACCATGCTAAATTGATTTCAAGCTAAGCCAAGCCACAAGCCAAAGGTGCCAAGGAGAGATGGAGGTATCCAAGCTTCCATTTCCAAGGACTTCATGAGCACAAGTTGAGTAAACCACTATAAAAATCATTTTGGAGCATCCAAGGAAGATAAAAGAGAGTTTATTTTGCATTTTAGTTGTGTTTTTTATTCATGTTTGCTAACTAAGCTCTCCCTCTAGGCCTAGAGATATTATGTTAGTTAGTGTGTTTCTTTCATTTTGTTTTTATTTTGAAAATAACCCCATACTAACCATACTCTCTTGAGTCACCTATTAGATCACAATATAAATGGTTTTCACTAAATTCAAGAGGTCAAAGTGATAGATTTTATCATTGTTAAAGATCAAGCTACGAATAGAAGATTGATGGAGTGCATTAAGTTATATATTCACGATGAAGATCCAATGATGATCGCTAAAAGGTAAAGGTAAATTTCATTACAATTATATCAATGTTGTGTGATTAATCTAAGCTAATATGACATAAGATGAGAGCAAAGTGACCGAGGTTTAACTGTGACCATTTACATTTAAATATTTGAATTTAATAAAAGAAATAACTAGTGCTCTATAATTTGGCCATGTCTTTTGATCTATGTATAATTTGCTTATAATGTCAAAATAAAATTTGTAGAGGAATCCAAGGCACATCTATAAATATATATTTAAATATCTAAAAGTGTGTATATTCAAATTTATGAAGGTTCAAAGTTGATTGTGTGTTCATGTTCATTCTACAAGTGACCTAAGAAGATTGTTCGATCTTGTTTTGATTATGTTTTGATGTCTCATGGTGAGTTAGCTATTAGAGCATGTTTTAGAATCCATAATAATTTGTATAATATTATTTTTTGACTAATTTTATTTAGTATGAACAAATGTTTAGAAGTTGACTATGTATTCATTCATGGTGATTGTGTGCAAAGAATGTTGTTTGAGAAAATTATGCTTAAGCAAAAGGGTATTGTGATGGTTTTTGGTACTTAAAGAGGACCTATATATCATTTAGTATGGGTCCATTTCATTTTTAAAGTGTTATTATGTGTCTTATTTTGTTTGAATAAGTGTTCAAGAGTTGAATGGGTCTCCATAGGACCTAAAAGTGACTTAGGCCCTTTTGAAAGTGGATTGTGTTTAAATGTGACCCATGTGAGATACCTTAAGGGTGAAGGCATGTATTTTGGATGATAAGTAAATATTGTGGACTTGATAATTAATGAAATATATATATATATATATATATATATATATATATATATATATATATATATATATATATAGTGAAACCGCGTTGGTTTCTAGACTAATGTGTGAGATTTTTTAGAAGACTTGTGCAAGGTGTATGTGAGTGTCATGGATCGAAGGAGAGGTAGAGTGCCCAGCATATGAGGTGATGAGAATAGTAGATTGAGTACTATGTGTATGACCTATAGGTCATATTTATAATGTTCAAATAGTTCTCTTGTAGTTTGAGAATATGTGAAGAGGTTTGAGTGTGCATATGAGGATAGTTTTAGTGAATAATGAGAGAGATTGTGGAATGCCTATATGAGAGTCATGTATGAGATAGAGAGAGTTTATGCAAAGGATAGATAAATATAGATCCATCATCAAGGTTTTAATATATTATTACTATTTTTGAAGTGTTAAAAGGAGGGTCTAAATGACTTTATCTTCATTAGGGGTATTTTTTCTTTGTGGAATAGGTGTTTCACTAAAGGCCTTTGGTCAAAAGGGTATGATCAAAGGTTTGTTGGTCTAAACGTGTTTACCAGTATCTTTTGTAATTTATTATAGCATAGTATTCCATGTTTTTAAGGCTTGATAATGGGTTTTATTCCCCATGATGGTTTCCTATAGGAACTATGTGTTATGTGTTTGATCTTGTGTATGCATTGAGTGAATGAGCTCTCTTGTTAATGTTTCTTAATCAAGTTGGTACATGTTGATTATTTAATAGTTTGAAAGGATTGGAATTGTAATTTAAATATCTGGTCTCACTAATTTACCCCCCCTCTTAATGATTATAACTCTAATAAATGGTATCATAGTAGGTCCTCTAATAAAGGCTTTATAGCTTGAAGGTGATCCAAGGTACAATATGGGTAGTCATAAAGGAGGTTTCTCTACTAAGAAAACATAGATGTTAAATGGATCTGATTATGATTTTTGGAGTGAAAGGATGAGGACATACATTATGTCCCTAGGGTTTGATATATGGAAATTTGTTATGGATGGCTATGTTACTCCTACTACTCCTTCATCTAGTATTGTAGACAAGAAGTTGTTTGAGAACAATTCCAAAGAAATGAATACTATCACTTGTGGTCTTTTAGAGACTAAATACACCAAGGTAATCCATTATAAATATGGTAAAGAGATATGGGACAAAATTCAAATCATTTATGAAGGAGATTCAAATGTCAAGCTTGCTAAGTTTTAGACTCACATAAGGCAATTTAAAAGTCTCAAGACGAATGAAGAAGATTATATAGTATCCTTTTTGTAGAGTGTTGATGAAATTATGAACATCATCAGAGGTTTTAGAGAGAACCTTAAAGAGGCTACTATAGTTAAAAAGTTATTAAGTTCTCTATCCCTCAAGTTTGATCCAAAGGTATCTACTATAGAATAAATTCATGATCTTACTCTAGTTAAAGATGGATGAATTTAATGGCACCCTTACTACCTATGAGATATGAAACAATGATGATATACCACCAAAGAAGGAAGCAAATTTCAAGACTAAAATGAAGATAACAAAGAAATTCCAAGGTAAGAAACTCAAGGAGGATGAAATATTAGATATAGATGAGGATGAACTAATTTCTTTGATTTCAAGAAAATTGAAAACATGTTCAGGAAAGTATAAGGGTAAACTACCCCTCAAATGCTTAAATTATGGAGAGGTAAGACATTTTGATAATCAGTGACATCAAAAGTATAATAAGGATGATGATAAAGAGCATGATCAAGTTCATGATGATAGAAAGAGATCATTTAGGTCTAATAAAATAAAATAAAGATTCAAAAGGTTTGACAATAAGAAGTACTTCAAGGACAAGAAGAGTATCTACACCAAAGAAGATTGTAGCTCATAAAATGGGAGTGATGTTAGTGACTTCTAGTATGATTAAGAAGATGATGGTATTGCTGAAGATAAATATATTTTCATGGTTGAGGAAGGTAGTTTCTCACATCAAAAGGAGTCTACTTGGAGTGATTCAGATGATGATGTAGATGAAGTGGACTATGAGACTAGATTGATGAATGCTCTTTAAGAAATAAATATTGAGAAAAAGATCAATAAGAAGATGAAATATAAACTCAAGGACTATGAGGAGAAATTTAGTGTGTTTGAGGCAAGATTGGTTGAAGACTTTAGAGAGCATAAAGGTGTTGTCATGTTTCTTAATTCAAAGTTGGAGTCAATGTCTATAAGTCTAAGATCAAAATAAGAAGAATTCTCAAGGTATGCTTTTGAGATTGTGTCTTTTAAAGATGAGTTATATAAGTCTACAATTAAGGTAAAATCATTTGTCAAGTTTGATAAAATTTCTAATGATCTATATGATCTCCTAAAGAGTAAAAATTTAGCTAGTAAAAAAATTGGATTGGGTTTTAATGAAGATCCCAAAGTTGCTTCTCATGTTAACATGAATGTCAATGAGAGTAATTTGGATCAACCTTTGAAGATAAATCATCAGAAAAAAAATGAAGGTGTTGGTAAAATGAAGATAAATCAAATCAGACAACCAAATGCCATGAGGTATGCAAATTTTAATGGTTACTATTATACTTATAATCAATTTACGCATAAAGATAGAGAATGTACAAGACCTATTAAAAACGAGTTTACATGGGACTATGATGGGGGTCATGAGTCAAAAGGAGTGAGCAAGGTTAAGTGATTCAAATATCTTAATGAAAGACACTTTGCTAAGAATTATCCAAATAAGGAAAAGCAAGGTAAGTCTTCTTCAAAAAGAGTAGTTTGTTTAAATTTTCATGACATTAGACACATTGATATTTATTGTATAAATAAGGTAACATAATCTGAGTTTCCATCAAAGAATATGGTTTGCTACAACTATAAATAGAGAGGTTACATTGCTAGATTTTGCATACAAAGGCCATTAAGTCAGAATAGATTCAATCAGGATCCTAAAGTGTAAGGAAGAGGGAAATTTAACTCATGGAAATCAAAGGTGGTAAGTATGAGTCATGATGGATCTATTGGTCCAAGTAATTAGTTTGTTATGGTGGATAATGCTATAGAATTTGAAGAGTGCTAAGGACTCTCATTGTCTGCTCATGTTGAGAATAAAGAAACGAAGCTCAAAGAGAAGAACAAGGCATTGGTTGAGGCTAGTTCTAAGGTAAGTATGGATCTAAGTAAATATTTTTCTATTTTTTATAAATTTTATTTAAAATAACATCAATTGTCATTGCCTAGTGATGAGGTTCCACACTGTAAGGAAGATTCTACTAATAAAAAGGTATGTCATGAATATATGTTGTCTCCATGTACTATCAATATAATCATAGAAAAAAAGGAGAATGTTATAGTGGATGAGCATTGTAATTTTATTAATCCTAAGAAGAATAATAATAAATATAAGAATCAGATGACTGAGGAGGATAAGGAATATGATGAGTTATTGGCAACTCCTAGTTTCACATTGTTCCAGGACATTATGAAGTAGGGTGTCTCTACCTATGATTCTTAGGAGACATATTTATTATGGAGAAGAAAGTTTGTGTGCTCAATATCATAATTAAAATCTATACAGAGACTTGCGTTGATCTGAAAAGTTCACTAGTTAAGGGGGAGCAATAATTTCATGAGTTTGCTCTAGAGGTTTGTGAAGGAGTTGTAATACATAGTCATAATGGGTGGTTCTTCATGGCTTAATGAGATTGATGTAATGTAAAGAAGATTTTGGTCCTAATAAATGTCTATGAACTTATTTGTGATGTGCTCTAGGTGTTTTTGTGGTCTGAAGGTATGTTGAAGTCAAATTGGATATTTTTATTTGCTCTCAAGTTTCCCAATTTGTGCTTAAGAGCATGTAGGTCCTAAAATGGGTTATATTAAGTCAAGGTTCCCAATGTTTTGGAAGGTCAAATCTTGTTCCATAATTTTTTAATGGATATCTCTATGTGTGTAAAAAAAATTATGAGTGTGTGTTGATTGGAAGGTGCTATGTTGGCCTTGTTTGTTTCAAGATTCTAGGGTTTTGGGCTTTGTTATAAAAGTGGTTTACCTTATGAGTTGAGATCTAAGGATTATTAATAGGTTGAATGGTCCAAATGGGTTGTAAAATTAATCATCATAGAGATTTTAAGGTTTGGTTTTTTCAAATTATTCATGTTTTGGTCAAGATGGAGGCTTAATTGGCTAGTAGGTTTTTGAAGGAAGGATGTTGCAGAAGATGAGATAGGTGATGAAAATTGGTGTTATTGAGGATGAATATGAGAGTGATCTAGATATTATTTTTTATGTCTTGAAGATGTGTCTATTGAAATTTATGGGTTATGCAAGTTCTAGGTAGGGCTATAAGGAGTCTAGATAAGCCTAGTCTTGAAGATGTGTTTTTTTCTTAGTTTCTAAAAAATATCAAGGAATAAGTATTTAAAAGTGAGTTCTTAGGTTATTTTAGAGCATGTTTCCTATTTTTTGTGTGGCATGAAGTTTTGTTTTTGGTCCTTGAGGTGGTTTGAGAGAGAAGGATAGTAAGCCTATATGGTGGTTCTTCATGGTGTATGGAGATCTAAAGATGCTCAAGTGGTGAAATGGATCATAAATATTATGGGAAGTCCTTTTTAGATTTCTTTTGGTAAGTTTCATCATATTTTAGTTCTTTTGTGTGTTCTTTCTTTAGTGGTTATAGTGCTTGATTGAAGAGAGTGTTGGCATGGAGCAAGAGGAAGGTGTCAAGACAAGAAGAGGTAGGTTCAAGGTAAGGGGAAGTTTATATCATCTTTATAAGATGGTCCTCTCTTATTGGTAGTCTTTTCAGGTCCTAAAGATTATTTGGTTCTTATTTTGTCATTGTGTTAAAAGGGGAGAAATTTTCTATTATGAGTGTTTGAAGAGAAAGAAGGAAGGTGAGATGTATATTTAAATATGATGGTTGTTAACATCAATGACAAAGGGGGATATTGTTAGAGAGTTTTAAATGATGTCATGGTGATGTTGTGAAGTTGTCCAAGTGAGTGGATGAAGTACCTTGATAGTCTAAGTGAAAATGACAAAGTGTGAAATGTGTTTGTCCTAGTTTGCTTTAAGGAGGCTTGTTTGATCTTCAATTTTGACATGGATAGAGTTGTTCAAGGATGAGTATGGTGAATTTATCATGTGTGAGAGGTCCTATAAGTAGTTTTATATGATTTAAAGAGTTTTTATGCATAAGGATAATTTATCTAGTTCATCATTAATTTCATGTAGACATTTTGGGTCCAATGGCAGAAAATCTGAGTAGGCAGTTTGATGACATCATAATTTCCACATGCAGATGAGTTAGGGGGAGTTGGTCATATCATTGTGATTAAATTGGTCCCTAGTTATTATTTGTAAAGTATCAAATCATGTGATGAAGTGTATTCAAATATATGTGGGTGCAAATTTGGGCTCTCAGGTATTTTTGATAGTGTTTTCTATGATCAAATAGAGCCAAGTAAGCATGTTAATGATGTCAACAATCACACACCTGGAGGTTTCATTAGGAAATGGTCACATGGATTTTTTTAAATATTGTGCCTAGTTATTATACTCTAAATCTTGGGTCATGCACCTAAGTGTGACAAAATATATGCAAGTGCAAAGATGGGCTCCTAAGTAGTTTGAGATAGTTTCCCCAATTTAGCCAAATTTCCATGAGGAAAGATAGATTCAATTAAGGAGTTTGGTGATGGAATATCTTGCATGTGTGGACATTTCAAGAGAATTTTATCATATGGGTTTGTTTAGTTTTGTTCCTAGTTATATTTTGTTAAGTTTTAGATCATGCACTAAAGCACATCAAAAGATATGCATGTGAAAAGTTGGCCTTCCAAGAAATTCTTGACATTGTTGGCTCTGTGGAAGAAAAAACTAAGTGAGCATATTACTGGAATTATATCTCTCACATGCAAAGGTTTTAAGAGTAGTTTGACACATGGTTGGATTCTTTTATGTGATGAGATCATATGGTATAAATTTGAAAATATGTGAGTGAGCAAGGTAAAATTTATTAAGGTTTAAATTTGTCTTCTTAGATAGATTTAAATGGTTCCCATAGTCAATTTTGCACAAGGTAAAGTTTGAACATCATCGATGAAGTGCATTGCTCCAAGATGTCAGGGAGTAGTGAGATGGTGTCAAGTGTTTAATGTTTAACAATGTACAGAGATAAAGATTGTGATTCTTCCAAGGATTAATTATGAGTAGGTGATCATATAGATAGATATCAATGGTGCACATTAAAGTCAAGATGTCAAATTGATAATTGTTTAGCATTGTTAAAGATTGAGGTATGTAATGAAGATCAATAGAGTGCATTAAGTCAAATAGTCAAGATGAAGATCTAATGATTAGTGATAAAAGGTAAAGGTTGAGTTCCTTATAATTATATCAATGGTTCATGATTGAAATAATCTATGAGGACATGAGATGCGAGCAAAGTGACTAAGTTTTAACTGTGACCGTTTGAATTTAATAAAGAAAAAAACTAGTGCTTTGTATTTTAGCCATATCTTTCAATCTATGCAAAACTTGCTCATGGTATAAAAACATAATTTGTAAATTAATCCAAGGTGAATCTATAAATATATATTTTAATATTTTAAAGTGTGTATATTCAAAGTTATGAAGGTTCAAAGTTGATTGTGTGTTCATGTTTGTTCTTCAGGTGACCCAAGAAGATTGTTTGAGTTTATTTCGATGTTGTTTCGATATCTCATGGTGAATTAGCTATTAGATAATGTTGTATACTATATAATGTTTCTTTTTTTGCATTATGAAGGTTTGAATAACTGTATATATTATTAATAAAGGTTTATAAGTTGATTATGTATTCATTCATGGTGGCTATGTGCATAGAATGTTATTTGAGAAAATTATGCTTAAGTAGAAGGATAATGTGATGGTCATCAGCACTTAAGGAGGACCTATAGATCATGTGGTATGGGTTCATTTATTTTTAAAGTGTTTTTATGTGTCTTATTTTTCTTGGAGAAGTTTCAAAGATCTGGATGGGTCTCCATATGACCTAAAAGTAACTTAGGCCTATTTGAAAGTGGATTATGCTTAAGTGTGACCCATGTGAGATGACTTAAGGGTGAAGGCATGTATTTTGGAAAATAAATAAATATTTTTCACTTGATATATTGAAACAAAATGTGTTGATTTCTAGACTAGTATATGATATTTTTGAGAAGACTTGTGCAAGGTGTATATGAGAGTTGTGGAACGAAGGAGAGGTAGAGTGCCCAGTTGATGAGCAGAACAAATTTAGGACTATGTGTATGACCTATAGGTCATATTTTTTATGTCTAAATAGTGATCTTAAATATTTAGGATATGTGAAGAGGTTTGATTGTGTATATGATGATAGTTTGATTGAAGGAGAGAGATTATGGCCTGACTATGTGAAGGGCATGTATGAGATAGAGAGATAGTTTGTGCAGGGATTAGATAACTAGAGATCCATCATTAGGTGTTGAATACATCATTACTAAGGTATAATTGTTCAAAGGAGGGTCTAAAAGAGTTTATATTATTTAGGGGTAGTTATTCCTTATATAATATGTGTTTCACTAAAGGCCTTTGGTTAAGAGGATACGATCAAGTTTTGTTAGTCTAAAGGAGTTGACTAGTCTATTTTTTTTGTAATTTATTATAGGATATATTCCATGTGTTTTAGGATTAAGAGTGGGTTTTATTCCCCATGAAGGTTTCCCATAGGAACTATGTGTTATGTGTTTGATCTTGTGTATGCATTGAATGAATGAGCTCTCTTGTTAATGTTACTTG
The DNA here is from genome assembly GCA_037957365.1 of Torreya grandis. NCBI lineage: Eukaryota > Viridiplantae > Streptophyta > Pinopsida > Cupressales > Taxaceae > Torreya > Torreya grandis. The sequence goes on along the minus strand of JARHVA010000549.1, from coordinate 1,616,280 downwards.
ATCAAATTGGTATAAGTTGATTATTTAATAGTTTGAAAAGATTATAATTGTAATTAAAATATCTGGGATCACTGATCCAACCCCCCCTTAGTTATTATATCTCTAACACTATCATAGTATATTGAACTTACACAAACTAGCCAACAACAAAAATACTCACACATAAAGTTTTTCACCATGGCTTTGATACCAATTATTAAGACTAACATATTTAATACTACATGTTAGGATAAATAATCTCTATCCTACTATCCAAGTAAATTAATGTATAAAATAAGCTACAAAAAATGAGAGATAAGAGAGGATATATTACACAAAGATTACGGTGAAATCCCTTATAAAACTAGTAATGAAAAAAACCATAGGGAAAATGGTAGCTTCTACACTTCATATTAATCTCATCAATTCCTCTTTTACAACTCCTTCATTTCTAAAAACCAAGCACTCAATGCTTCCACCTAGAGCATTCAGGTTGTGAACTAAGCATAGAAATGCCTCCAAGATCCAACCTCTAAGCATGAAATCAAAATATTGCATGTATCCTCTAATAAGATGCAAAATATAAAGGAAAGCTTATGATTTTATAACATTTAAAACAATAAAGAGTGTAAGAGAGTAACATCATAGGTGGCCCAACAAATTCACCACATTCCATATGGGCACTAGTGATTAATAGTAAAATTTGTGTTTCATATGCAAAGGTCAATGAAGTTGACCATCCACTTTAAACAAGATCTAGGCCAATTACGTGTCACTAAAAACATTGTCTCTCACTCTACATGTGAGGATAATTATCAATAATATACGCTTGTCCTATTCTTCTATGTACACACCAAAGTCCAAAAGGCTCTGTAATCACCTTTTGACTTATCCACACATGTGAACCATTGGGTCCCTTATAAATTAGACCCATACCTTACCCTTTATCTTTTTCACCACATGGAAAACACATGTGACTACCAAAGACAAAACCCATGTGCCTTGGTAGAGTGTTACACCCCACTCCCATCACATCAACCTAATTTCATATAAGAGACCCTCCATGGGCCCTACCACATCACCAATCATCCACATCACTAGCTTATCACATCACTATGAATAATGGCCATGAATAGTGACTTAACACCTAATAGTGAATGTATATTGTAACATATGTGAGCATCACATCTAAGTAGATATATCAATGAAGTATATAGTATGTGATCACATAAAGTCTTAAGATGTATGATGTGAATCATGGTGACATATAGATAATAATAATATAATCTCAACAAGAAATAAAACACACACACAAGAGCACTCAAAATAAATTCAAAATATAATGGAATAAGGATACCTCAAATAACGGGCATGTTTAAATTCCACACAATCAATGGGACATGACTTAATCAAATGTCCACATAGAAAGGAATGATATATTCAAATGTACATAAAATAATTAATGACATATGCAAATGTCAAAGTAAGAAAATAAAGGCATGGGGGGAAAAAATAATGGATCATATCCAAATTATCAACAAGTAAGATAAGACACTTAAGGAAGTGCATAAATAAAAAGTATAACTAGTATAAACATAACATACTAGCCCTTTGGTATATGTGTTAGTGAAAAATGTCAAGTACTTAGTATATAAAGTACACTATGAAAGATATAAGCATGAATAAAGGCATGTGTAAGTGAAAAATCTAAAACTAATATAAAGTGATCATAAAACCATATAACTTGTGTATATCAAGATCAAAGAATTGGATGCCCCCAATGTCTAGATGGCATGATTAGAAGGAAGGCCCAAAATTTGTATAAGAATATATCATGTATCTATGTATGCATGTATGACACTTAAATGATTTATGAAACACATGTATATAAAGTAATGATATGCCATCTACCAATATGAAACTGATAACATAGATACTAAGCCTAAGAATATGTAAATATAGAAAATATTTTTGGATTTTTGAAGTTTTTTTTATTTTATTTAGCATTTTTGGAATATTTTACCTTGAAACTTTAAGTTGGATCCTTTTCAATGTTTTAATCATGGTTGGAGAAGTTTAAATATTGCATAACATGCTCTTCCTTAAGATTTACATGTGCAGTAGAAGAACTAATGCTATAAATTAGAATATGGATAAAATTTCCTTCAAGAAAAAAATATATACCATGCTGATTTTGGTCAATTTTAGATTATATTTGATATAAAAAAAGAGTGACCAATGTAAATTCATATTTTGATGTGGTGGGCATAACCTAAACCTTTGTTTGAATTACTTTATGCCCACAAATCATTGGTATGATGATGTTTCCCAAGGAGTCTTTCCAACCTCATTTGTTTTGTAAGTATTTTAGATCAAAGCCAATTTGTTGAAAACATCTTACATTGTAAGTAGTTTTTGTTTGTGTAAGATCAATATGGCTATGCCATAATAAGCACCACTAATGAATTATTTTATTATTGAATCCTATTGGTGTGGATGCTTTTTGGTTTGTTCAACTTGGGGTGTTTCCCCATTTTCAAAAATATGAGTATCATGGTTATTTGTAGTTGGGTAAATGTGTGATTCTTGATTTATGCTTGATGATGAACATTCATATCTATATACATCCCAATATAGTATATTAAAATAAGCAAAAGGATTATATAATGCTCTTTCTCTAAGTGGAGAAATAAAACCTCTAGAACATATGAATTGAACTTCCAAATCTGAGGGGATATGATTCAAAGAGTACAAAACATCTTTTAATCTAATAACATATTCTTGAATAGGCTCATCCTCATTTTGAGACAAGATTTGTAAATTATCTAATTGTAACTTAGAAAACATGTGTTTATTGAAATACATTATAAATACATTCTCATTTTGACTCAAGCATGAAGGGCATGATTAGATGACTTGCCTTGTTGGTGACTAATAACATAGACCAAAAAATCCCATATAAATTGTTGGTGAATAGTGGGTTCAGGATGGTTGCTAGGAGTACCTTGAATATGTTTTACAAGTTTAGATAACACATATACCCACTTGTCCTCATTTGGTATTATTTGATATTTTTTATTGTCAAGGGCTACAAATTAAAAAACATACATTTCTTATATTTGAAATTCATCCCTTGGTTGGGTATAGTTATCCATAGAGGAATTATTTAGTTTATTTTTTTTAAAACAAAAAAAGAGATAAATTAGGAATAAAATAAGAAACATCACCCTAGAATATTTTGCATTCATATAGATCAGATTCACTAAATGTTTAACCCTATACAATATTGACCCATCTTAATTTAGGGTTAAACACCATAGACATCATCAATCTCTAGCTTCACTTTATTTAGCACATGTGTCACCATGGGTTGATTCATAAGGCTATCAACAAATCTAAATACTACCACATATTCAATTGTTTTACAAATTTTAATAAACAATTATGTACAAGTTTATATCTACTCATAATTGAATGTAAATTATCATGAATTATGCAAAAAATTAGTTTGAAAACCTTACAATCAAATCCATTTTTTCAAATTCACACATCCCAAAAATAAATTTAATTATGACTACCAAAGATGTCAATGTTCATATGATAATTCACAACATACTTCAACAACTATTACCCAAGATAAGTACCATTCAACACAAAAGCTTTTCTAGGAAGACACAATAACTTCATAACACTTTTATACATAAAAATGAATTCATTCATATGATCTATGCATATAATTAAAACCTAATTTTATGCCAAAATACCAACCAAGCAAATCAACTCAATGCTCTATCTAATTACTAAATGCAATTTTTACCAAACTTCATGTAAATGAGTGACTGAAATAAAATATTACAAACCCTAAGGCTAGAAAAACATCTTAATGATTGAGTGTACTCAAAGTACCAAAATAAACCTCTTTATATATCATTTGTATGCATAATGTTGAAAAACCCTTTCATACAAGTCATCAAAACCACTTTTGTGTTTCTCTTATTTTATATAAAACCTTATGCAATTGAAACAATTGAAGATATCTTCATAGAACTTGTCATATATCTATCACTTATAAAACAATTCAAAATTACTAAATGCATAAACCCAAAAAAACTTATTATACACTTGCATGAAAAATCCTTTAACACTTGTAATATCTAAATGACAACATGCCCATTTATTTTGAAAAATGTATACAGGAGAATTCTAAAAACTTAACATGTTATTGTTTAACTTCATGCAATGGAATTTTATGTAGTTGAGATTCAATAAAATTAACTATTTTGTTATTTCAAAAACATGCCAAATCAAAGTATTTTTGAATGAAAAATATCAAAAATAAACAACATATAACTTTTCATGACAGTGAACAAATTTAAAACCCTGTGTCATTTTGGCTATTTAGTAACAAAATAGAAAAAAATAATCATTTCCTTCATAAAAAACCAAACACATCTACCTAGGTTACTAAGAACCAAAATAGATCACAAAAACTATTTCATGTAGGTTAAAAAATAAACATATATGTGAACCCTTTATAAAGAAATCTATTTTCAATTGAAAAAGGCAATCATATTGACAATATATCAATATTCTAAGGTATTCAAACATTTAGAACACAAAACATTTTATATATGCATTGCTTCTTACAAGATAAACATTTTATAAACATGTATAAGAAGCTTAACATTAAAACAAAATACTTAATATGTAAAAAAATCAAAACTAACTTTAAATTATAGCAACTAGATGGATTTCCAAATGAAAACCTTCCAAGAAATGTGAAACAAATACACAATCTTGATACATATTCAATTTATTACCAGAAGAAAATTTTGTGTATGTATTATCTTTCTTTTAAAGTCTTCATTTGAAAAACATTCAATGCATCTTCATCTAAGAAACCATCAAAGAAGAATAATTTTCATGTATAAAAGTCATATCATGGAAAATATAGACTATAAATATATTTTTCAAACAATACTAACCAACTATATACCTAAAAATAAGATACATGAACTGAAATGAGACTTGAAACAAAAAAAAAACAATGTCTAAATTCAAATGGTAAACCTATAGAGTTCAAATTTTGTGATCAGCTGGGAAAAAATGGTGTGAAAGCAAAGAAATAAAACCTTTTATGTTAAGTTGGTTGTCTAATCAATAGTTAATATTAATGGGTGATGCATCCACTAAAATAGTGGATGATAACCTCTTCTAAATATCAACTTACCAAAACCAAAACAATACTAAAAACTTAGAAAGCTTTCAAAAACCATCATCAAATCTACCACCATAATATCCAAGATCAAGGTGAGCACAAAACATTTAAAACTAAAATAAATCAATCCATCACCAAATCAAATCCACCCTATTCATATGATATTCTTCAACCACTATAAATTCAATGCATTTAAAACAATCAAAGCAAATGCAATCTTTGAATTTATTTAAAATATACCCAAGGTGATATATGTAAAGTTTCAAAATATTCAAAAAATAAAAAAATAAAAAACATGCCAAGTGACCATACCAAATACGCCTTGTAATTAAAAGTGACCATGGGACATAACACAAGGTCATACATTATGCATATTTATATCAACCTTATAATTAATGAAACATATCATTTGTATATTACCTTAGCATTGTGCAAGAGGATTATTTTAACAATGTGCAAAGAGGCGTTGAAACTACATTATAAAAAAAGATGTTACAATCATGCACCTGTGCATTCCAACTTGAGTGGTAGAATAATTGAGACTAATAATTTTGTACCTATTCTCAGCTTACCCATGTTTGTCAATGTGGTCATTTATCAAGAATATAAAACCATGTAACCAATTATCAATACAAAAGTCATAGAATTCACAAACAAATTATGTCATGCAATATTTATCACCTTGAAACAACTTGAAAGCACATTATATGCACATCAAACCATGTCACAAACTGTAATGCTAATTGTCACAAAAAAGAGATAATAACATCTATGATGATCATGGTTACATACTGATTGAACTAAAAATATGAGATATAAACATACTCAATTTATGAATGCAATATAAATGTTTAAAATATCATTTTATCAATCTTAAGATAAAAAGAATCTCAAAATAATGTTACGAGTAATCAAACACTTAACATATAAATATTTCATATTCAAATACACACATAAAACCATCTACTTAAATAAATGCAAATAAGTCAGGACTTGCTAGAATATTTAAATTTTATGAAAATAAGTCATCATATGCCATAACTAAGTATGTAGAGATCCTTAAAATTTTGAGGGAATTAAAATTAGGCATAACACTAGCGATCTTGGAAGCCAGTTTCACTTTATGAATTGAGTTGCAATTAAAAATTATGAATTTCAACAGACTTAAGAGTGTAATCTAGTTAAATCATTTCCTAATAATTTGTTCCTGAATCCATTTTAAGAAGTAAGATATCAAGGGATGAATGTTCGGCTAGCATGGCATGAAAAATTGGAAAGTTATAACAATAAAAATTTGGCCTAGATGAAAAATCATTACATAGTTTAGAATGCAAATTATGAAAATAAAGTAATGTTTACAACACATAAATATTTAGTACTTTTTATTATAAAAGATTAGTTTAAAATGATCAAGTATTAAAATATTGATAATGAGATAATTATAATGATAAAGAACAATATTTTGCCTTTCCTCTAGTAATAATAAAATCTTGCAAATCTTGTCAAAATTTAGTCAAAGCCAAAAAGAATAGAGAAAATTAAAAAAATAAGAATCAAGACAAACAAAAAATAAAAAAGTAAGAAATAGAAAACTAATTGAATAAAAGCTTCAAATGATGATCATGAACTAAATAATGCAACCAATTACTTATAATATCCTAAAAATGAAAATCATTCTCACTAAGAATAACAACTATTTTATATGGGCCAAGCTAAAGTGAATTGAATTTATGATGCTCACCTAACTCTTCATGAGATTTGTTCCAATATAATACTAAATCACCCACTTTGAAACAATTTTGAAAAACTTTTTTATCAAAGTTTTTTTTATTGTTTTCCTTATCCTTTTCTAACTTCTACAAAGCAGTAGATTTAGTCTCATTAAGAGCTAATATATCATTAACTTTTTTCTCAACAACATTAATATATTTTGTTAAATATTGAAGAGCAGTTCTAGTGGAAGAAATCTAGAGTTCTATTAGAAAATTTATCTCAAATCCATAAGCTAACATGAATGAAAAATAACTTGTTTTAGCCTTCACCATTGTGTAATCATCCTATAATGCTTTTAATATTTTTGAATTCTAATCATGTTTATTAGTACACTCCAATTTTTGCATACAAATTATGAAAATAAAGTAATGTTTATAACACATAAATATTTACTACTTTTTATTATAAAAGATTAGTTTAAAATGATCAAGTATTAAAATATTGATAATGAGATAATTATAATGATAAATAACAACATTTTGTCTTTCCTTTAGTAATAATAAAATCTTACAGATCTTGTCAAAATTTAGTCAAAGCCAAAAAAAAAAGAGAAAACAAAAAAAAATAAGAATCAAGATAAAAACAAAAAATTAAAAAGTAAGAAATAGAAAACTAATTGAATAAAATCTTCAAATGATGATCATGAACTAAATAATGCAACCAATTAATTATAATATCCTAAAAATGAAAATCATTCTCATCAAGAATAACAACTATTTTATATGGTCCAAGCTAAAGTGAATTGAATTTATGATGCTCGCCTAACTCTTCATGAGATTTGTTCCAATATAATACTAAATCACCCACTTTAAAACACTTTTTAAAAACATCTTATCAAAGTTTTTTTAATTTTTTTCCTTAGCCTTTTCTAACTTCTACAAATTAGTAGATTTAGTCTCATCAAGAGCAAAGATATCATTAAGTTTTTTCTCAACAACATTAATATATTATGTTAAATATTGAAGAGCAGTTCTAATGGAAGAAATCTAGAGTTCTATTAGAAAATTTATCTCAAATCCATAAGCTAACATGAATGAAAAATAACTTGTTTTAACCTTCACCATTGTGTAATCATCCTATAACACTTCAAATAGTTTCAAATTCTAATCATGTTTATTGGTACACATCAATTTTTTCATACAAATTTTGAAAATAAAGTAATGTTTACAACACATAAATATTTAGTAATTTTTATTATAAAAGATTAGTTTAAAATGATCAAGTATTAAAATATTGATAATGAGATAATTATAATGATAAAGAACAACATTTTGTCTTTCCTCTAGTAATAATAAAATCTTGCAGATCTTGTCAAAATTTAGTCAAAGCCAAAAAGAATAGAGAAAACAAAAACAATAAGAGTAATGACAAAAACAAAAAATAAAAAAGTAAGAAATAGAAAATCAATTGAATGAAAGCTTCAAATGATGATAATGAACTAAATAATACAACTAATTACTTATAATATCCTAAAAATGAAAATCATTCTCACCAAGAATAACAACTATTTTATATGGGCCAAGCTAAAGTGAATTGAATTTATGATGCTCGCCTAACTCTTCATGAGATTTGTTCCAATATAATACTAAATCACCCACTTTAAAACACTTTTTTAAAACTTTTTTATCAAAGTTTTTTAAATTTTTTTCCTTAGCCTTTTCTAACTTCTACAAAGCATTTGATTTAGTCTCATCAAGATCTAAGATATCTTTAAGCTTTTTCTCAACAACATTAATATATTTTGTTAAATATTGAAGAGCAATTATGGTGGAAGAAATCTAGAGTTCTATTAGAAACGTTATCTCAAATCCATAATCTAACATGAATGAAAAAGAACTTGTTGTAGCCTTCACCATTGTGTAATCATCCTATAATGCTTCAAATATTTTCAAATTCTAATCATGTTTATTAGTACACACCAATTTTTTCATACAAATTATAAAAATAAAGTAATGTTTACAACACATAAATATTTAGTACTTTTTATTATAAAAGATTAGTTTTAAATGATCAAGTATTAAAATATTGATAACGAGATAATTATAATCATAAAGCACAACATTTTGTCTTTCCTCTAGTAATAATAAAATCTTGCAGATCTTGTCAAAATTTAGTCAAAGCCAAAAAGAATGGACAAAAAAAAAAAAATAAGAATCATGACAAAACCAAAAAATGAAAGAGTAAGAAATAGAAAACTAATTGAATAAAAGCATCAAATGATGATCATGAACTAAATAATGCAACCAATTACTTATAATATCCTAAAAATGAAAATCATTCTCACCAAGAATAACTATTTTATATGGGCCAAGCTAAAGTGAAGTGAATTTATGATGCTCGCCTAACTCTTCATGAGATTTGTTCCAATGTTATACTAAATCACCCACTTTAAAACACTTTTTAAAAACTTTTTTATCAAAGTTTTTTTAATTTTTTTCCTTAGCCTTTTATAACTTCTACAAAGCATTAGATTTAGTCTCATCAAGAGCTAAGATATCTTTAAGTTTTTTCTCAACAACATTAATATATATTGTTAAATATTGAAGAGCAGTTCTGGTGGAAGAAATCTAAAGTTCTATTAGAAAAGTTATCTCAAATCCATAAGCTAACATGAATGAAAAAGAACTTGTTGTAGCCTTCACCATTGTGTAATCATCCTATAATGCTTCAAATATTTTCATATTCTAATCATGTTTATTAGTACACACCAATTTTTTCATACAAATTATGAAAATAAAGTAATGTTTACAACACATAAATATTTAGTACTTTTTATTATAAAATATTATTTTAAAATGATCAAGTATTAAAATATTGATAATGAGATAATTATAATGATAAAGAACAACATTTTATCTTTCCTCTAGTAATAATAAAATCTTTTAGATCTTGTCAAAATTTAGTCAAAGCCAAAAAGAATAGAGAAAACAAAAAAAATAAGAATCACGACAAAACCAAAAAATAAAAAATTAAGAAATAGAAAACTAATTGAATAAACTTCAAATGATGATCATGAACTAAATAATGCAACCAATTACTTATAATATCCTAAAAATGAAAATCATTCTCACCAAGAATAAAAATTATTTTATATGGGCCAAGCTAAAGTGAATTGAATTTATGATGCTCGCCTAACTCTTCATGAGATTTGTTCTAATATAATACTAAATCACCCACTTTAAAACACTTTTTAAAAACTTTTTTATCATTTTTTTTTTAATTTTTTTCCTTAGCCTTTTATAACTTATACAAAGCATTAGATTTGGTCTCATCAAGGGCTAAGATATCATTAAGTTTTTCCTCAACAACATTAGTATGATCCAGGCAGCAATTTAGGCAACAATTCGGGTGACAGTTCTACCCCAATTGATGATGGAACTTCTGGGAGCCACAAATTTTGCACTGTAGTTCCAATTGACTCATCGTTTGAACCATTGGAAAGCTAATGATGATTACAACACCGTGAGATGGCATGGAGATCTACTCAATTAAGTTTGACCTCAAAAAACCCAATGGAAGTGCCCCAAATTTCAATTTTAGTAGTGCAGTATAAAAATAGTAAGTTTCTAAAAATAGTAATTCCTTGAATTCTTATTGTTTTAAAGAGTGGAAGTCAAACCACTTAATCTCCCTCAAGATTGGTGATCTTCCACATCCTCCCCCTACTTTCAAAATAGGTATAAATAAAGATGTAACCTGAAATGGAAAATCAGACATCTCTTCCCAAAGATAAGCATATAGTTGTATTGCGATCTTGAGTAATAATACATCTCTTCTCAAAGAATTCATTATTATTGTGTTATTTCTATGTTCTTGAAATATTTATCAACTAGAACTTCTAAGTTTTGGATCATTTTTTATCAAAGTTTTTTTAATTTTTTTCCTTAGCCTTTTCTAACTTCTACAAAGCATTAAATTTAGTCTCATCAAGAGCTAAGATATCTTTAAGTTTTTTCTCAAAAAAATTAATAAATTTTGTTAAATATTGGAGAGTAGCTCTAGTGGAAGAAATCTAGAGTTCTATTATAAAAGTTATCTCAAATCCATAAGCTAACATGAATGAAAAATAACTTGTTCTGGCCTTCACCATTGTGTAATCATGCTATAATGCTTCAAATATTTTCAAATTATAATCATGTTTATTAGTACACACCAATTTTTTCATACAAATTATGAAAATAAAGTAATGATTACAACACATAAATATTTATTTATTTTTATTATAAAAGATTAGTTTAAAATGATCAAGTATTAAAATATTGATAATGAGATATAATGATAAAGAAAAACATTTTATCTTTCCTCTAGTAATAATAAAATCTTGAATATCTTGTCAAAATTTAGTCAAAGCCAAAAAGAATGGACAAAACAAAACAAAAGAATCGTGACAAAACCAAAAAATAAAAAAGTAAGAAATAGAAAACTAATTGAATAAAAGCTTCAAATGATGATCATGAACTAAATAATGCAACCAATTACTTATAATATCATAAAAATGAAAATCATTCTCACCAAGAATAACAACTATTTTATATGGGCCAAGCTAAAGTGAATTGAATTTATGATTCTTGCCTAACTCTTCATGAGATTTGTTCCAATATAATACTAAATCACCCACTTTAAAACACTTTTTTTTTTTTAAATTATCAAATTTTTTTTAAAAAAATTCCTTAGCCTTTTCTAACTTCTACAAAGCATTAGATTTAGTCTCATCAAGAGCTAAGATATCTTTAAGTTTTTTCTCAACAACATTAATATATTTTTTAAATATTGAAGAGCAGTTCTAGTGGAAGAAATCTAGAGTTCTATTAGAAAATTTATCTCAAATCCATAAGCTAACATGAATGAAAAATAAATTGTTGTAGCCTTCACCATTGTGTAATCATCCTATAATGCGTCAAATATTTTTAGATTCTAATCATGTTTATTAGTACATGCCAATTTTTTCATACAAATTATGAAAATAAAGTAATGTTTACAACACAAATATTTAGTACTTTTTATTATAAAAGATTAGTTTAAAATGATCAAGTATTAAAATATTGATAATGAGATAATTATAATGATAAATAACAACATTTTGTCTTTCCTCTAATAATAATAAAATCTTGCAGATCTTGTCAAAATTTAGTCGAAGCCAAAAAGAATAGAGAAAACAAAAAAAATAAGAATCATGACAAAAACAAAAAATTAAAAAGTAAGAAATAGAAAACTAATTAAATAAAAGCTTCAAATTATGATCATGTACTAAATAATGCAACCAATTACTTATAATATCCTAAACATGAAAATCATTCTCACCAAAAATAACAACTATTTTATATGGGCCAAGCTAAAGTGAATTGAATTTATGATGCTCGCCTAACTCTTCATGAGATTTGTTCCAATATAATACTAAATCACCCATTTTAAAACACTTTTTAAAAACTTTTTTATCAATTTTTTTTTTTTTTCCTTAGCCTTTTCTAACTTCTATAAAGCAGTAGATTTAGTCTCATCAAGAGCTAAGATATCTTTAAGTTTTTTCTCAACAACATTAATATATTTTGTTAAATATTGAAGAGTAGTTCTAGTGGAAGAAATCTAGAGTTCTATTAGAAAATTTATCTCAAATCCATAAGCTAACATGAATGAAAAATAACTTGTTGTAGCCTTTACCATTGTGTAATCATCCTATAATGCTTTAAATAGTTTCAAATTCTAATCATGTTTATTAGTACATGCCATTTTTTTCATACTCAAAGTAAAGTTTTTATTGGTGGACTTAGCCACTCCATTCCCTTGAGGATAATAATTTGAAGAATGACTAGAGACAATTGACTATCATCTTAAAAACTATATATAATTGTTTAAGATAAGTTGAGGAGCATAATTAGATATTTTTTCAATAGTAAGACCAAATATATAAATAAATTATTATTTTTTTAAATAAAATAACTTCAACTATAACATAACTTTTCAATACTATCACTTCAGGCCATTTAGTGAAATAACAGGTGGCTCTTAAAATACACCTATGACTAGCTGAAAGAGGAGGATGAATATTAGAAATAAAATCAATACTCCACTTGGTAAAAGGTTTGTCAAGAATAATGATATTTAAAGGCATTGTAGGTAGTCTATCTCTTCCAGTAAAGAGTTGACAAGGCATATACATACAAACTAATTTATACAAATCTTGGAAAAGTGTAGTCCAATAATAACTTCATGCAAGATCTTATATGAAATAATGATTGTTGTACAATGACCACCAACATTACCTTCATGACATCATATAAGGACCTTTGGGTTTGATCATGGGTTAAACAACATAAAAGAACACCATCTTTGTTCTTATAACATAGAAAATTACCTAATAAAACAAATTTCAAATATCATAATCAAAGTGTTCTTATTTGTTTCTATTTATTTTTTATTGAGAAGTGTTATATATATATATATATATATATATATATATATATATATATATATATATATATATATATATATATATATATATATATATATGGCACAAAACTAATCATACAAAAAAATAGGTGGAAAATTCACACCCCACAAGAAAAATCACACTAAGGGTAAAACAACCCCTCAAGACAAGTCCAAAAAGTGGTCAAAAAATGACCACACTCACAAAATATAACATCACATCATAAAATGCTATAAAAGTAGAGAAATCAAGGTACAAATAACAATAATGAGAATATTTAAGCAATAACAACAACAATGGACATTAGGGGAGGTAGAGGAGATGAAAAACTTGAAGGCTTATCACCCCATCCTCCCATGGTAGGAGAATCTTCATCCACAAGTAAGGGTCCCAACTAGTGTTTTTATAATCTTCCAAAGTCTCACTTTGATTTATTTTAGGGGAAATAGCTAGATATAGATCTAGGAATTTACCTTGGGGAGGCATACCCTAGCCTCTGATATCACCATCTTGGGATGGGGGAGGAGATCCCCAGCCCCTACCATCACCTCCAAATTTGGATGAGCCACTCAGGTTACCATGATGAGGAGAAGTCCAACGAGGTGGTGATTGTCATGGAGAGTGACTCTTGCATCTAGTTCTAGACTATTGTTGATGTGGCCCAAGTACTCATCCTTAAGGGGTGAAGGATATTGTGGGTGTTTAGGAGGTTCTTAGCTGATTACACATGGAGTATTTCCTTAGTGATCTATAAAATTTTGGATGTGGTTAATTTCTAGATATAACTTGTCTATTTGGCTTTGTATCTAGAGAGTAACATTAGAGAGAATAGTAATTTTGTTAGAAATAGAAAAATCACATTCAAACTCTTCATAATTGAATCAAACTTAATTTATAGCTTTCTAAATTTGAAAAAAAATGTTAGATTGAAATATCTACCAAAATTGATTATACTTTTTAGGTAACATAGTTTATTCCCCAAAAAAATCCATCTTCCATGTAAATAATTTAGGATAAAATGGGTAGAAAAGCGAGTGAATATAATGCCATGCAAACTGTACATATGAGCAAAAATAGAAAAGGTGCTTAATAGTCTTTTATTTCTATAAAGTTGGGTATATGGGGTTAGGTACACCTATATTATTGATTTAATCTCCCATAATCAATCCCTAGTAGAGAAGGCACTATAATAAATGAGTTATTTTGGTCTCAATAGTAGTAAACTACACCATGTTAAATCAATGGGCCCAGATCCCATCTATGAAATAAAGATTCCATTTGATATTGAGCATATCAATTGGAATTTATTGTGGAGCAAGTAAATGATATCCTAGTCAAGGAGAATATTAGGTGGAGGGGGTAGTTATATGCCAATACCAATCCTTCCACCAAGGAATAAGAGAATTGTCTCCAATTTTAAGCAAGTATTCATCAGGTATGGAGCCTTAAATTTCTATAATATCCTCTACATCTAAGTTTATTAAATGACATATGTTATAAAGTTATTTCCAAGTGAGCTATACCCTATTCTCTTTGTAAAAAATATCACTGATAACCTTCACACATTTTCTAAAAAGGTGTAACCCTTTAACCCAGGGAACTAGGGTAAAGGGAATGTTATGAAAATTTAGGTAAGGTGACCACCCAAAGGACTAGGAGTTAATAGAGAGACCATTCCTAAACCCTTGACCAACCCATCTAAGGTGAGGCTTAATATTCTCCCAATCCTTCCATAGACTTTGAATTATAAAGGAGCCCTTAATTTTGCTAGGCATAGGGGTGATGAGTAGGGAATGGAATCCCAGACCTTGCTAAGCCTTTCTACCACAACAAAGTCCCTGAGAGATACAATGGCAAAGAAGACTATTCTAGGATTAATCCTTATAAATTCCTGTGATAATCCATTTATCTCCAAGATCAAGACCTTGGATTTTAATATCGAGGAGACCTAGTCCCCTAGCTTCCTTGGGGTGGCAACAAATGTTCTAGGAAACTTTGTGGAAGCACTTATGTCCCTCAAAATTAGCCTAGATAAAATCTCATAAAATATTTTCTAATTTATTTTAAGCATCATTATAAGGGGCCCAACAAGAGGAATAATATATAGGCATAGCTGCTAAAACTTTAGAGTAGATTTAAAATTTGCCAGCAAGAGAAAGAGGCTTAGTGATCCAAAAACAGATATTTTTCCAACTCTCTACACCACATATTACCCTAAATCAATGGAAAGACCCAAAAGGAAAAATTAATAATAAGAAAATTAAATTTTACTCCTATTAAAATCCACTACCATTGAAATTCCTCAAGCTAAGGAGGTTTGGGGCCCAGGGACTACCTATAGCATTGGGTATTCCTCCATTGAATATAAGAGCCTAAATACAAATAAAAAATGTGTAGGCATTCCATGACATTTCTAATGGATTTTAATTCCTCTTGAAGAGTAAGAAAAGAGTCATCTACAAAGTGACCATTTAAAATTTATCTATCAAATTGAGGTAGGGAGATACCTTTCACAAGACCCATGACAACATAGTTAGCTAATAGATAGCTAAATCCTTTATTTGAAAGCACATATAATGAAGGGGATAAGTGTCATCCTTTTCAAATATAATGATGAAGTTCAAACTGAGAATAATAGGTGCCATCACTAGTGATACAAGCCCCCACATCCTAAAAAATGATAGTCTAAACAAATTTGGGGTTAAAACCAAGCACTTGAAACATGGCCAGAATGAATAGACACTCAATGCGATCATAGGATTTCTCAAAATCAATCTTAACAAATAGAGTCTTTTGATTAGAAAGCCTAGACCATTTCATACCTTCCCAGATAGTAATGACATTATCCAAAATGAATCTTTTTTTATGAATCCTATTTTCTCACTCTTAATAATTAAACGGAGAATGTGATTTACCCTAAGAGATAGAGCTTTATAAATAATATTATAGGAGACATTGAGAAAAGTAATAGGCCTCTAGTTTATGATAATTTTAGGATCACCAACCTTGGGGATAAACTTGATATTATCCTGTTTAATAAGGGTTCCCAAGGAATCAGTTATAAAAAATTTAGAGTACACCTGATGAAGATCAAGACCAACAATATCCCACATATTTTGATAAAAATCACATGAGAAACCATCAATTTATGGAGATTTATCCATTACCATGTACTTAACAACCTCATGAAGGTCACTAAGAGATAAGGGTCCACCACAAGCAACTCTTTGAGAATTGGAGACTTTATAGGGAACACCCTAGAGACATTGAAGGAGATCCACCTCATTTTATAGAAAAGAGGCTTACATAAATAAAACACCATGATAATGATGAAAAAAGGCTTGCATAATGTCAAGAAGTTTGCTAAGTCTTATTTTTCCTTCCTTGATAGCTTTGATTCTATCAGTAGCTCTTCTAGAGTAGAGGAGAGGAAAAAAATCCTTAGAAACCTTGTCAATAATTTTTAGCTAGTATATATGAGCTCTAAGTTGAGATCCTCTAGATTTGTATGTTTCCTCAACTTGGAGCTTATGTCTCCATTTTGCCACTTGAGTTTTAATGTTGACATTAAATGGTACCTACTCCAGGTCTTATGAGGCTTGAATATACTCATAGTTTGTAGCATTATGTAGATGCTATCCAAAAATGGATAATTTTTTGCCATAGATCCAAATAAAGACATAAGTGTGATCAAGAACATTAGACCACCACTAGATCTAGCTAGTGTCTCCATCTGGTTGAGGGACTAAGTTCCAAATTTTGACAATATGCCCCACCTTTCTCTCATTCTTGAGGTGGGAAGTATTGAGATAGAATTTCATGAAGGTATGCTTAAATTAAGGAGAAATCCATTAAAAATTAAATGAAATAGGGTGATAATGTGAGAGAAGGGTATTAAGAATGACTAATATTAGTCTATATTGGATTGGAGAAAAATATAAAAGATCTTGCTCAGCCAACAAAGCTCTATCAAGGTGTAGAAGCACCATATCTTTTATTTATCAAAAATTAGACCACGTGAACCAAGGGGAGTCTAAATCCTTTCTCCAATGATGATTGTGATCAAACATCCTAAAATTACTGCACACATAAAACCATGTTTCACACTCACCAGCACACCATTGTATTGAAAGGAATCATTATTTATCATATGTCAACTCCACCATGTTGAAGTCACCATAAAGTATGTAATGAGAATTATGGAGAGAGTTGGCTAGCCACCTCTATAAGGTGGTCCATTAAACAACATCATTAGAGGCATATAAATTAACCAACCCAATAATGTGATTATTAAAATTAAAAAACTTCCACACCACTCAATGAGTGGGGTCTGAACCCCATGAAATAATGTTTTGAGCAAGATCTAGAGCCAAAAATGTGGCATCCATACCATGCTTAGCATCATGCCCAATAACCTAAAAATCTATAAATCTTGACCTCTTACAAATAAATAATTTTCATGTTTTGAAAATATTCAAAACTATTCTGAACCACATACTTACATGGTGGATCAGTAAGACCTCAAACATTCCAAGAGTACATAATCAATGGACAAGGTCAAGATGCATATCAATCTCCTCAATGAAAACTTCTAGTATAGTAAATTTGTTATATATGATTTTGATGGGTGTGTCATCAGTCATTCTAAATGGTTGTCACTTGTGTACCATATATTCTTCCTCTTTATGAGATAGAGAGGGGTTGTGAGAGTACTAAAATATTGATTTACATACCAAGGTGACTAGGATCCTTTCTTCCTTAAGAGCACTCACCCTAAGAAAGGGATTTGATCATGGAACTAAATATGGCATCTCCACTAGTGAGGCTACTACATGTAGCATACACATAATAAGAGGAGAAGTTTTGGTGGGCAAAGTAAATTTTATAATAGAAGTCAAAGAAAAATTATTACCAATAGGGTAGAATGATGAATTTTTTGGCCTACCACCACATTTGGAAGAGATATTTTTTTCTTGTTGGTGATGATAGTCTAACCATCATTATTTCCATTCTAATATTTGGCTTCATATCCACATTTTTACTAAGGAGCATGGGGTGTGTGAACCATCAGATGGCATTCCTGGATCATGTGATCTAAGGAATGACATCGAAATCAAGTATTTAGGAGATTGATATACAAGACATGCTGAGAAACATGGTTTGAGCCAATTTGTATATTGATAGAATCTTTCAAATCATGAGACAAATCCACTTCCACACAAACCATCTTCTAAGGATGATCCATAAATAATTTAGTATGTTAATGGAAAATAAAACACTCTATGGGATTTATAAGTTATTTTATAAAACCCCATAGGGGGAGAGGCAAACCAAGAAATTCAACCCATACATGGACTTTTCTCTTTGCTTGATCTGAGACTTGAAAGTCTCGAGTATAGTGAGAAAACATAGCTAAAGTTTTTTTAATGAACCAAGGCCCATGATTGATAATACCTTTGTAGTGCTCTGGGTTACAAAAGCAAAACAAACAAATCCCTTTGTAAGATTTTGGACTCCTTTAAGTTTCACACCATGGCCTTTCTAGTGTTGTGAACCCATTGTTTTAAAAGGCTCTTAGGGGGGACTCAAACAACAAAATAAGAAATCAAAGTAAAATTATCAAAAAAATTATAGGCTTTATCTAATTTAGGCACATCCAAAATAACATTAAGTAATGGAGAGTTAGAATCATTAGCATTACCTTGTGAAAGACCTTCGAGATGAATTTCCTCATCTACTTGGGGCCATGGTTGTGCTCACTCCATCTTTATCCACATCCATGGATGCAAAGATAGAGGTGGAGTTTATTAAATAATAGCTACCCCCTACCTCCTATAGGGTGAATTTCCAATCAAAATCAATAATTAATACAAATAAAGCAATATCCTACCTAGATTTGCCGTAATAAGCAATATGGTAGAGATCTAAAATATCACCAATGTATAGCTAAAAACCCAGGTTTTCATCCTCCAACACCATTTCTTTATTCCTTATTTAATTTTTGTTTAAGTTATCAAGACAAACTTTATTTTATAAGTAATAAATCAGATCATGGTACCAATCATCTTGTGAAAATAAATAGTCTTACTCATGCATTTCATGGCCAAATTTAAAATGTTTTGAAAATTCAAAAGCCTTCATAATTTTAAGATGAGATTTAGCATGAATAAAATCATCAATTTAAATAACTAAAATAGTTATACTAGAGATAATGTTTTAATCTAAATGTTTAGCTAAATTAGTTCAGTTAATGGTCTTAGATGTTTTAAATTCAAGATTAAACTCTTGAATCTTAAAAATCCACTTGGTTAACCTTCCTTGAATAATAGGCTACTTAAAAAGATAAGAAAAGGAAAACACATTTGATCAAATAATGACTTTATTTCCCATCAAAAGATATCTAAATTTATTCAAATAAAAAACTAATGACAAAACAAATTTTCCAATCAATTGATACCTAGTATCTGTATCTTTCAAAATTTGGCTCATATAGCCAATAGGGATTTCTTCATGATTATCATCATATTGAATAATGACAACACTTATGAATTTATCAATATCATTAACATGAAGAATAACATTTTTGTTTATTTTCATTTTGGTAAGTATAGGTGCACTTGCAATGAAATATTTAAAACTATCAAATGCTAAATTAGAACTTGCATCCCAAACATAAATGTTATTTTTCTTTTAAATAACTTGTAAAGGATTAGATTTATCAATGAAATCAGAAATAAATTTACAAAAAGTTGATTTTACTAAAAAATATTTAAGATTAGATGGTCCTGAAGAGGTGGTAAACATTTAGTAGCCTTAATGCATTTAGGATCAATTGATATGCCATTTTTAGAGATGATATGGCCTAAGAATTTATCTTAAATCACTCAAAAATTTGATTTCATGGGATTTTGCTATGTACCTAGGGATATGATATATTGATGTATATATAGAGGAGATGATTATCATGGGAAACATATCAAGTAAGCATTGAGTACTCTATTGTAAGAGGATATTGGAGGTTGTCCCCTTGAAGAGACATTGTGGATTTATTCCTTCCTTAAGGAGTATTATATGGTGTTTCCATAACTTAAGGGTATTTATGCATATATTGAATATCAAGATCATTACAAGTGGTATCAGAGCTTTGATTTGGGCAATTTGTGTGGAGTGAAACCCTAATTTCACTATATCTTCTAAAATATAGGGAATTTTTACTCAAAATTTTTATTGCAGATGTAAGAAAATATTAGAGAAGCGTAGTAAAAATTTCAGAGTTTTTTGATTTGTTTTGAGGGAGTTATTTCTATTTTAGGTTTTATAATAATTTCGATATATCTTTCAAAATATAGGGAATTTTTATTTTAAATTTTTACTAGAGATGTAAGCAGATTTAAGAGAATTGAAATAAAAATTTTAGAATTTTTGGAGCTATTTTGAGTGATTTTTTGCGATTTTATGGATCAATTTTGACATTTTAGGGTTTCATGAACCTTAATTTTTTTGTGGATCATGGAGTTGCAAATATTTTCAGGGGAAGATGATATTGATATTAGAGAATGGTGGCTCTTTTTGGAGAATCATTTTAGAAAAAAAATTAGGAAAAGACAATTAACTCCTTTTTTGTCTGGGCCTGCACTAGATTGGTTTGATCAGTTGAGCTGTACAAAAAGGTTTTCTTCATGGAAAGAATTGGAATAGATATTTTTAGATCGATGGGATATAAAACAAGAAGTAGAAAAATAAGAATCAGTAGAAGAAGAAGAAGAAGCAGAAAAAGAAGAAGAAGAAATAGAAGAATCATCAGAAGAAGAAGAAGAAGCAATAGAAGAAGAAGCAGATGAAGAAGAAGAAGAAAAGAAGTGTTCAAATAATTTGGCTCCAAATAAATCCGAGTCAATTTTTCAATTTCATGGATGCATTCAAAAGAAGAAGGTGGTTGTGTCCATAAACCCTACTAGCAAGTATAACTTCATTAACATGAATGTGGCCAAGCATCTACATGTTCAAGCAAAGAATCTCAAAGAGGTTCAAGTAGATGGTACGAATATTTCAATGTTTGAAGATCTAAAGCTCATTATGGAAAAATATGTTTTGCATTCAGATTTTTATGCTTTGGATATGGATGATATGGATATGGTTCTTGGATATCCATGGTTAGAGACTTTGGGAACTATGAATATTAATGTTCAGAAAAAGTTCATGAAGTTTTGGTATAGAAAAAAGAAGATCACTTTACAAGATATCATAGTGAAAAAAGCACCAATAACAATCCAGGTAGATCGTGAGGATGAGATGGAAATAGGTGATGAAGAACATGATGAAGATTTAGATGATATAGATAAAGACACATTACAAATGAGAACTTCATCTACTCAAGAGACAAAGAAGGAAAAGGTGGAAGAGGTGGAAGCAAAGGAGGATAAGGTCAAAGTATTGGAAAAAGGTTGAGGTATATAGACACCCACATCATCATGAGAGGAAACAATCATGGAACCAGGTGAGGAAGTGTCATAATAAAAATCATTTTGTCTATACAGGAAATAAAATTTCCAATCATTATGGATATGCATGGAATCCAAATAAAAAATACTATGGCGCATGGAATGAATGCAAAAATCAATATGACTATGCATGGAAGAATACCTACTATGGTCATGGTTGGAATCAGAGTAGTGTAGTGGATTATGGTACATGGAATAAAAAAAGGAATAATTATGATTGGACACCAAAGCAGTATAATTATGATCATAAATGCAAACAGAGGAGAACAAGGGAATTTGGAAACAAGCTTGGAGAGCTATCACCTACCAAGATCACATATGGATGGCTAGATGATCAAGATTTGGAGACAAGTGTGCAATGATTTGAAGCACACTCATTATTTGGTTTCTTCCTATGTTTTAGGGATGAAACATGTCAAGGAGGGAAGGAATGTTATGTACCTAGGGATATGATATATTGATGTATATGAGTTGATAGAGATGTCGACATGTGGCACACATCCCCTTTGTTATATGGGTACACTATATTAGGATAATAGAGTAACTTATGGAAGTAGTACATTGGGTAATGGTCAACCTACATTGGATTAGGAGGTTACCCATCCATGGGTTAGATAGATGTATATATATAGGAGATGATTATCATGGAAAAGATATCAAGTAAGCATTGAGTACTCTATTGTAAGAGGATATTGGAGGTTATCCCCTCGAAGAGACATTGTGGAGTTATTCCTTCCTAAAGGAGTATTATATGGTGTTTCCCTATCTTAAGGGTATTTATGCATATATTGAATATCAAGATCATTACAGATTTAGAGAAATACCATATTTTCTACGTCTTGTGAAATTTTTATGAAAATAATCAATATGTTTTTTTATATTTTTATAATGCATAGTAATATTATTAAAGTAGACTTGAATAATAATACCAATCAAATCAATAAAGGCTATGTGCATAACCCTCTGAAAAGTGGCACCTACATTCATTAAACCAAATGACATTTTATTAAAATCAAATGTTCCTATTCATGTAGTAAAAGTAGTTTTATGTCTATCTTATGGATTTTTAAAAAATATGATTATAAAAAAAAATGTCAAGAGATATATTTTCAAATCCTGCAATTTTCTATAAATTTTGATCAATATAGGTAGAGGAAAATTATCTTTAACACTAGTTTTGTTCAAATATATGAAGTCTACGCATAATCAAATGTCATTGTTTTTCTTCCTAAAAATAAATAAGTTAGCTACCCAATTGAAATATCTTATAAGAAAAATGACACCACCATATAATATTTTATCAAACTCCTTATTGATTGTCTCTTTTAACAAGGAGCTTATTTTTATGACTTTTTTCCTAACATATTTTATTCCAAACTTAATATGTATATCATGTTTAATTATTTTTATATCATAACCTTTTATGTCTTTGTATGACCAAGAAAAAATGTCTATAAATTATTTAATAAATTGAATCTCTTCCTCAGTTGAAAAATTAATTCTTAAATAGATGAATTTAAGATCTTTATCAATAACTAGATTGATAAAAAATGTCTCACCTATGATTCTCCTAAAAGGTTCTTCAATACATGAAATTTTAGGCTAATCATTTGGAATGAACATTGATTCTATGTTGACTAAGTTATCAAGAATTTTATTAATGCATAAATGTAAGTAATCATCATAATTCATCACATAGTCATCATGATCAACATAATTACCTTTTAAAAATGAATCAATATGTTCATCACAATAAAAAATAGATCAACTATCATTAATATTGGGCACTTTGTGTAAAAAAAAATCATAAAAGAGAAATCTATAGTTAGATGACTATCACTCAAATTAGGATTGGAAGTTAAAACAATAATATTATCAGCATGAGAATTGAATTCTCTATGTATATGCATGATATTAAAAACTTCAAAACTCTCAAGAAGTGACCAAACTTTATGACCACATCTATGGAGATGGTTTGTATTATTTTATAAAATTTTATAACTTGTCTAAAAATCAATTTAGAATCTCCAAATACTTCTAAATGTTTAATATTTAATTCATTTGCATTTTTAAGACCTACACATAAAGCCCTAAATTATGTTGTGTTATTAGTGTTATCAAATAATAATTTATAAGTATATCAAATTTTTTACCAACATGAGAAATTATAATAATTCCCACACAATTACCATTCTACAAACAAATTCTATCAAATAATAAAAACCACATATTTTTTCTATAAAATGTCCTTTCTTATTTTTTAGGTTCATCTAAAGTTAGGAACTCATAAGTATCGATTCCAATTTTTACATAAGTAACAGTGGTTAGTTTGGATTCTATAGGATTACTATTCCATTCCTCTTTATGCATGAATGTAATTGCATTACCAATAAGAACCCATGTTTTATCCTTGCTTATAAAAAAAAATCAATTAATTTAAACCAATATTTTTCTAATAACATAACATAATTAATAGGGGTATCTAAAATTTTCATGTTATGCATGCATCTGATTATTTCATCTTGAGTTATTTTGATAACAATATCATATAACTTAACACAAATCTTGGTTTGAGATAATAAAACCCAATAAGTTTCCTATTATCAATCTCATAAAATATGCCTATCTAATAAACAATGAATTTAGGCATAATATTATTATAAGCTCATATGTCGATAATATAATTGTGAATGATTTTATCAGTAATCTTAACAGAAATATAAAATATAAGAACATGATCAACAAGAAGATCACTATAATGAGTAAAAATAATAATTAGGTCCATTATTACTAGATTATTATTGAAATCCTATTAAGCATGATTTTTTTATGTTGTCCAAGTAAACCAATAGCTTGTAATAAAGAGATAGTTTTAATTGCAACCAAATCATCAATAATGTCATAAGTATAAGAATAAGAATATGAAATCATCAGTGTTATTAAATACAAATTTAAAATACCTTTAATGAACATAACATCTTAAGCTTATTACCTAAGATGAGCTACGATAAAAAGCAACAACTACAAAATAGAAGATAAAACACTAAGTTTATACCTTCCTTGGATATTTGCTTGCAAATTGGCATGTGAAGAGGCTTGAACTCAACTTGTAGGTTAGAAGTATTTATCAATTCTTGATTCTACATGTGGGAAACACCTCTCCTTGTCTACACTTGATTTTTGACTTGGCTTGGCATGAGAATGGTTGAAGAAATGTGAAGTTATAATACAATTTCTACATAATAAGTTTACTTCAATAGAGATTATGAAAGGTCTATGGTTATCCTTCTATTTATAGGTTTTACAAATTGATTTTGGCCTTTTAATTAGGATTAATATGTGTGGTTAAGAATTGGTCAATCTTAATAGTCAAAATGCAATCAATATTTGATATTAATTAGGCATGGGTTGAAAATTTAGATATTTGTTTGATATTTTATAAGTGTTTGACAACTTTTAAAATGATGTCATCATTCTTGATATCATGATGATTTCATAATTCTTGATATTTATTGTGATGTCATGATGATGTCATCATTCTTAATAATTTTTATGATGTTATGATGATGTCATTATTTGGCCACTTACCAAAATTGGAGGAATTATTCAATTTAATGAATTAAAGAAATTAGAATAATTTCAAAAGTCTATGGAATTTATTATTAGATAAATAAAAGGTTAATTAATAAAGTTTAATTAAATTAATGAAATGTGAAGTGGCTTTTAAAATTAATGAACTATTTGACCTATTTAATCTCAAAACATCTCTTGATTAGTCACAATTTAACACAAGATGAATTAAGTGAAACTGATGTTTACATATGATGCATTTACCCAATTAGGAATTTTTTAATATGTTTTAGAATATGCATTCCAAGTGTGTCAAATAATTAGGGTGTTTAGTTGATTTATATGTTATTTTCTAGAAATCATTATAATTATGATTTTGACATGAGAGTGGTGATAACTAACTATCTACAATAAGTACCAACATCAAGATGATAAATATGGGTAAAATGTTTGGGATTATAAGTATAATACTACTTTTATTATTGAATCCAGTAGATAAAGGATTATTTTTTTGAAAATTTACAATAAAATCATTTTAAGTAGTAATATTATATATAGTTTTACCATTGACTTGCATGGAAGGTTTAGAAAAAGATGATTGATTATTAGTTATGTTTGAGTTATCTTTTTGGACATAAATTTAATATGTTTGCCTTGTTTTAAAAATATAATTATTAACAATATTTATGTTTTCTAAAGACTCATCATAATCACACATGTTTATATTGTCAACTAAGTCAATGGCAACATTATCCTTTCTATGTATAAATCTATTAAAATTTTGAAAAAATATAAAAGTAATGGGGTCAAGATCTATTTCAAAAACATGAAAATAATGAACATTTTTTTCATTTTTAAATTTTTTGATGAATAGAAGTTTTACTTGATGTAGAAGGCTTGTCATTTAATTTTTGCTTGATGACATCCATCTCATTACCAAGATTATGAATGAAATTTAAAATTTCTACATTATCATAAGTTAGACCTATGGAAGCTCTATCTTTAAAACTAACAAGTTTTAATTTATTTTCATATTTTATATAAAAAATAATAGTATGTCATGTCCCCTTTTTAGTTGACATGATCAGAGTTGATGGTTAGCCTATTATGCGACCCTCGTAGGCTGATAAGATGGTTAGAGGGTCTTGATGGAGATTGGCTTGGCTTCATTTAGCAAAATTTTTCCAGTTGGTTTTCGTTTGGTCTCGATCGGACATATATTGAGGGAGATATTAATATTTGATTAATTTAATCAAATATTAATTATTTGGCCTATTTTTAATTATGAAACCCTAATTCTAATTTAAGAAACCCTAATTAGGGCAAGCACATCTTTTGAGGGTATAAGGGTTTTGCATGGGAGAGAATTGAGATTATCCATTGATTATTGACTATTGATTTTGAAGAATTCTTCTATGAAAACTGAGCCAAGGGTTCCAAGATTCCATTTACATTGGATAACATCCACTCTTTAGTGTGTGTAATTCAAAGGTTGTGAGATATCAGTTGATTTATTGCCAAATTGAGAGATAGCTTCATACATAATTTATCACAGAGGTTTACAGGTTTGAGAGATAGCTTCACACAGAAGTTATCAAAGTATTTCAGGTATTTATTTTATTAAGTTTGATTCAATAAATTATATAGATAAAGCTTTTTCTGTATTAGAGCCATATATCTTTAGATCAGGGGTTGAAATAAATAGGGTGTGCTTTATTGGCAGCCGTACAAAGTCTGTACAGATCTGTATAAATTCGCACAGAGATCGACATCGGTAGGAAGAGATCCATAGAGACCAACATCGGTTGTCTGTAGACCAACGTTAGCACAAAAGCCGATCGATCGAGACCGACGATGGAAATTTATCGATCGATGATGGCCTTATAACTGACGTCGGTGACTGTGTGTCGATGTAGCGAACCTGAGCAATCCAAATTGCAAGTTTATTTCCAATTTGCTAGAGTAATCAAGTTTTTAAGACAGTATTTTAATATTCTTTTATATGCATGAGAGAGGACTGTAATTGTAATCATCTGAACAAGTGATAAGATCTTTGATTTGTTATTGAGAGATTATATTGTGGTAGATTTATTTATTTGAAGATATTTTGCAAAAGCATATCTTTGTTCAGAGCTTTTGTCTTTTTATATTCCCAATTGGCTGGGGATATTACATAGTAACATAATATTCTACTATGTCATTATATTCTAGAGCTATTTTATATTTTAAAGGCAAAACACTAAAAAAATATAATATGGACCATTTTTTAGATGGTCTAATATCATGATAAATATTTTGACACAACTTAGTAAATCTAGTTATAAAATGGTAAATTTTCTCAACCAGATCAATAGAAATATTAACAAATTCATTAACCAAATATAAATCTTCTTAAGGCTTGTTAAAATAAATATCTATCGAATATTCTATATATTTCTAGGTACTAATTACCTTAGTAGGTAAACTAATAAAGGCTTGATAAGATTTACCTTTTAAGGTTTGTAAAAACACTTTAAGATAAATATGTTAATTGGTTATACCAAGATTAACACAAATTAGTTTAAAGGCATCTAAATGTTCTCCCAAGACTCACCAGGACTACCTAAAAATGTAAGGACATTAAATCCCTTAAGGGAGGGCAACTTACCAGGATGATTATCAATATTTATTGGATTCCCATAAATCCAAAGATTTACAAATTGTAGATCAATTTTTTTTACTTTAGAGTTTACGTCATTGTTAGTGATTTAACCTTTTAGGGTTTTACACATGTAATTACCTATGTTGGTTAAAGGGCTGAGATGTCTAAATTAGTTAAATAAATTTCAATAATTAATCTACTAATTTGCAAATGATTTTAACCTTGTTTGACTTTATATAAATAAAAACAAATATGGATAAATAAATATTTAGCTAAAAATTGATTGTCATGGATGATCTAAGTTTTAAAACTAGAGATCTGAGTAGTGTTTTATGTCATCAATAGGATTTTGATATCCAACTAGTCACTAAATAGTAGCACCCAATTTAGATAGTAGCACCATTCATGTGTAGTGTCCTCAATGTGGCACTAATATCCTTTTTGAAAGACTATTCTTATTTTTAGGGGGTACTTGTACCTATGTTTATATGTTTTATTCCTATGTGACCAAATCATGTAGCTATGTATTACACCTAGAAAAATTGATTTGATGTGTAAACCCTAGTTCTCTTTGAAATTATGATATGAGAAAGAATTGACCTTTTAATAGAATGGACTAGACATCCTTAACACCCCACTATGTAGAGAGTTGCCTATATACCAATACTCTAAAGAAGGATCAATTCTAATGTATTTATCCCACCTAGTGCTTGAATTATGTATAAGTGAATGATAGAATGAGAGTGGCCTTAGATTCTTTGAATGTGCTTGAGATTTATAATGCTTGAAAACTAGACTTAGGGTAGCTTTAGATGGTAGTATGTATAAATTAGGGTAGAATAGGGGTAATGTAACTTGATTTTGTCACAACTTTGTCTTTACTTTCAATAGCATTTGCATCTCTTTTCCATCTAATGAATAAAAGTGGATTAGACTTGTATTTATAGAGTTAAGTTACTTGTATAAATAAGTAAATGAGCTTAGGTCAACATTAGTAGGGTCATATATTTGAAAAATTATCCATTGGAAAGAGTTGGGGCTAAGGATAGTAATGCCCAATTGGGGACACTAGTGCCATATGGTTGTAGTGTCCCAAATGTGGCACTAATGTCCTTTTTTAGACTACTAAGAAAGTTGGATTATGGTCAGAGGTAATAGTTTAGAGATTATGTTTTGATTGGATATAAGTGATTGTGGTCTACTACATAAATATAAATGTAATTTTAAATCTATTTAATAGGTATATGGCTAGCTTAAGGATAGGGTAACTCAAGAAACACTCTTAGCATCCAATTACCACTTTTAGATGATTACATTTCCCCCCCCATTTATGCTTGTAATGTAGCAAAGTGAAATGACTAGTATAAATGAAAAATAAGTGTACCTAGACTTACCTTAGAAGTGAAGCCCATGTAGCTGAGTTTGAAAATGAGAATTTGGGTCTGTGTATGTGAGACATGATCTAAATCAATGTCTTGTAATGAATCAAGGAAAACTTAGTCATTAATAATGAGATAATCAAAAGTAAAAGACTATGTTGAAATTAAATAACTGAGTAAAAAGAGAGAAAAGGAATGAATACACCTCATTGGGTATGTGAACTAATGTATGAACCTAGTGATAGCCTATGTGTGTGAATGTGCATAGTGATCATATCATTAAATAACTTGAACTTAGCTGATGGCTTGATAAATGCTCATATGGGTGGCTCAATAATGCAATCTAGTTTTGAATCCATCATTGCCGACCTGTGATTGGTGGATCCTAAACTCTATGAATGACTTGGATAAGATTGTGAGTGTGTTGAACCCTCTCATGTAGGTGTATCAATAAATCAAGTAGGACATGACTCCATCATTTTACCCTATGTGAAGTAGATACA
Organism: Torreya grandis; assembly: GCA_037957365.1. Taxonomy (NCBI): domain Eukaryota; kingdom Viridiplantae; phylum Streptophyta; class Pinopsida; order Cupressales; family Taxaceae; genus Torreya; species Torreya grandis. Next base: position 1,586,289 of record JARHVA010000549.1, on the reverse strand, counting down.
TATGTAATTGTATTGATAAAATGTTGAAAGTATCTAACTGAGTAATCTAACTATGTATTTGGCTTTATGATCATTCGGGTATATTAGGTGGCTCTAGGCCACTCAAGAATACCAACCACTACAGATGGAGTAAGGCATGAATTTGGTGACAACATAGAATGTGATAAAAAATGTATATAAGTATATAATGACATGGAGTTTTCCATTCCATCTGATCAACCTATTTGAAGCTGAGTATGTGGATTCTATGTGCCATGCACATGCTCCCAATTTGGTATCTAAGTATATTAAATCTGAATCAATAATGTAATAGTTGAACCTATGTAATTTATTTAAATGTATAAGTAATCATGACATGTATGATTCTACCAAATATGAGTAATTGGTATGAATCTAAATTGAAATGACTAAATATGAGCTAAATCTAAACATAACTACCAAACCTATGACTATATCTATGTAAATATATATTGTACCTAATGTACTATTCTAAATGATTTAGACTATCCTAAAGCTAGGGATACTAGATAGTATCACCCTATAGTGGATAGTAGCACCCTATGGTGACAATGCCCCATCTAGGTACTAATGATCACCTAGTCTGATCTTTATGAGGTTTAGAATAGCTATTGAGCTTATGTTCTATTATGTTTTGTGTCTACCCTGAGTTTGATATCTGAAATTGAGCCTATGTTGAAATGTATCTATGAAAATTAAAATAGGATCCTGATCTTTGTAACAACCCTTATAAATTCCCCCTTTTTAGGGTAGTTATTAAACATATGGAATAACTACCCTATAAATAAGTAGCTTTGTAAAATTTGTTATCTAGAGCATGATATTCCATGAGCATGATAGAAATGATCAATATCAAGTTAAATCAATGAATAACTAGAATGTATAGTATGTAAAGATAAAATCTAAGTATAGTAGTGGTGTGGGAGATGCCATGGAATGGAAAAATGTATCAATGTATAAACCTAGATCAATGTAAATGACCCTAATTGGTAGATAATAACCAATTTAGATTAATGTAGTGGAACACAATATTATTTTGAATTTGCAAACACTCAACAAAAACAAGTGAAGCATATGTGTATGATAAAACCAACTACACTGGGATAGCTAGCAATATGCAATATCTGGAAAGTAGTAGAAATGTAAACAAAGTAATGCATACAATCTATAAATATTTTGGGTTTTTTAAATATTTTAATGTTGTTATATTTTGGCATATTATATTATTTTTGTGTTTTCTGAGTATAAGTTATGTACAAGCATATGAAATTAAATTATGTACGAGTGAGAGAGAGAAGTAAGTATGTACAAGGGTGTAAACCATACTAACAAATGAATCTCATGGGAGACTCACTATTACTATGGCCTATGGCCAAAATAGGAATGGTAATCTCTCATGTAGTGTGATTTCTATATTATAGTTTAATGTTGTTGTAGTATAAATGTAAGTATTGTTCATCATCAGAATCATAATATTATTCCACATTGGAATCATAATAACGTAGTATGCTGGAGGGAACTACCTGATAATATGGATTTGACCTTTATAAATTGTGTTATAGCATATTGATTTTGATTTTTTCCTTTAAAACTATGCCTATTGTAGACATACTGTGTTGTGGAGGCTCTTTTTCTAGAAAACATGTTTTGATAATGCTTATTGGTTGAGCATAATTTTGACTTTAAAACTTAGGATCTAAATCTTTATATAACATTTCATGTGTATTTGGATGTTTTGCATTGATAAAATGTATATGTGACTAATGTGCCTTATGATGTTCAATAAATCCCAAACTCTGTTGATCAATATTATCAACTACTATAATAAGAGTATTGATGCCTTGGGCTTGCTTGCCCAAATCTTGACCATGATAATCATATTGTTGTAGATACTTTTAACCAAATCCATACCATATTTAATGTTGAGCCTCATTTTGAAGAGGTACCTTTACTTTATTTATCTATGCTTTTTCTACTATTTCTTGATATTATTATGCTTTTGGATCCTTTTATTGTTCTGAGTTATGATTTGTTAACCATTTTTTTACTATTTAATAATGTGACCCTTTTTGAATTGGTAGATGTGCCATTGTATTTTATGTGGATGATGTCTCACTATGTGAGTCATTTATATCTATTATATTTTATCTTTCAATGCTAAACAAGAATTTTTGTGGTGCATATGCATTCTATGTTATACACAAAATATCTATATCTCCTCATTGGGTGTAGAGGAGGTAGGTTGATCAACTTAGCTTTAATCATTTACATTAGTTTCTTACTTGAACTCTTATTTGAATTTTGAATGATTTTTAAATCACTAGTTGTAGATGTACTATGATGTGACTTCATTTTTTAGTATGTAACACTGTTTACCATAAATTGACTAGTTGAAGATGTATAAACATGATTTACACTATTATGCCATGGAGGCCTTTGTCTTATAAATTAATTTTATAATGTTGTAATATTTTCATGTAATAGTTGATTTTGATTTTGTAAACTTGTAATTATCTTTCGCATACTATTAATTTGATCATGTAGAATCTCACAAGTGCAAACACTATCTATTTCTATTTGAACATATAGGCACACACCCTATAGGGAAGAGTTGTGAATAGGCTAAATGGGGGGATTAGTGATAGTGTTATAGGTTGTTTCATCTCATGGAGGAATGATAGTATGGACCTAGTTAGAGGGAAAGTAGCTATCACCCTCATGGATATGAGGAGGATAAGGAGATTCTTTCTTGTTCATAAGATATGACATTAAAACTTGAAACATAGTGGGTAGTTTATATGTTAAATCTATTATATGTGTATGTTTTTGATTTAACAAGTTATTTATGTGTTGAAATAATATTATCTTAAGTGTATTATACATAGAATAAAGATAACATGTGAAATAAATAATGCAACATGAAAGGCATTTTAGTTGATTTGAAACATCATGTATGCATATGTATATGTGATTAAAGAATAATGTCTTAATTATTTTGCACATAGAAGAAATATAACATGATATGGAAAGAATGCAACATGAAAGATATTTTAGTTGATTTGAAGCATCATGTATGCATATGTCTATGTGATTAAATAATAATGTCTTAATTTTTTTGCACCTGGAATAAAGATAACATGTTATAGAATATTATGAATATTGTATTAGATAGTAATCATCATCTATACATGTATTGATGCCTTTTATGATTTCATTCCAAATTAAAGGGAATATGCATGAAAATAAAAGTATGAAACTTTTTAATAAAAAGTATTTTATTTATTTTTTCATTATTATCATGATGATATGAATTAGGAGATATATGAATAGAAAATATGAGTTAATAAAATCTATAAAAATATAAAAGGATACAAACCCTAAGTGTGTCTAAGGTTAGGGTTTTTAAATCTAGGGTTTCTTTGTAATAATTTAAATTATATGTAAAATAAATTAAAACCCTAATGTAAAATTTGATTTTAATTAGTCGGGTTGTCTATATAAAATTAGAAAATTCAAAAGTATGTATCCCTATATTTATTGCACAAAAATATGAATGAATACAAATTAGGGTTTTATGTATTGCTCAAAGTAATATGGATGCACCAAATGATTTAACCTTTTAAGGTTTTACACATGTAATTACCTATATTTAGTTAAGGGGTTGAGATGTCTAAATTAGTTAAATAAATTGCAATAATTAACCTAATAATTTGTAAATAATTTTCACTTTATTTAACTTTATATAAATAGAAACAAATAGGGATAAATAGATACTTAGCTAAAAATTAACTATCACAGATGATCTAGGTTCTAAAACTAGAGATCTAAGTAGTAGTTTATAATGTCAATAGGATTTTGATATTCATCTATTCATTAGATAGTAGCACCCAATTTAGATAGTAGTATCATCTATGTGTAGTTTCTTTAATGTGGTGCAAATTTCCTCTTTATAGGATTGTTCTTATTTTGGGGGAGCACCTATGCCTATGTTTTTATGTTTTGTTCCTACATGACTAAGGCTTATAGCTGTATATTACATTGGAAAGCTTGATTTGATGTGTAAACCCTATTTCTCTTTGCAAGTATGATATGATCAAGAATTAAGTGTGTTATTAGTCCATAGACTGGACATCCTCAACACCATATTATGTAGAGAGTTGCCTACATACCAATACTCCAAAGAGGGATCAAGTCCAACATAGTTCTCCCACTAATGCTTAAAGTATTTCTAAGTGAATTTTATAATAAGAGTGGCCTTAGATGCCTTGAATGTGGTTGACCTTTTTAATGATTGAAAACTCAACTTAGGGTAGTTGTAGATGGTAGTATGCAAATAGTAGGGCAGAATAGGGATAAAGTACCTTAATTTTTCACAACTTTATTTTTTGTTTGAATAGTTTTTGCATCTATTTTCCATCTAGTGAATAAAGGTGGGTTAGACTTATATTTATAGAGTTAAGTTTCTTGTGTAGATAATAAAATGAGCTTAGGTTGACCTTAAGAGGAGAACATGTTTGAAAAAGTATTCATTAAGAAGAGTTGGGGATAAAGATAGTATTGGCCAGTTGGGGACACTATCACCATGTGGTTTTACTGTCTTAACTTTTGGTAGATTACTGATAAATTTGAATTAGGGTCAAAGGTGACAGTTGAGGGACTATGTCTTGACTAGATGTAAGTGATTGTGGTCTGTTGAATGGTTAAAATTTTAAGTCTAAAGCTCTATAATAGGTTTATGACTAGCCTATGGATATGTTAACTCAAGTGACACTCTTAACATCCAATTACCACTTTTAGGTGAATATAGTCAGTTTTTCTACTTGATCTCTATTATTTTGTAGACTTAGAATTAGGTCTTGAACTCTCTCTTTTGCTTGTTCTTCCATTGGAAGTTCCAACAATGTCTTCTACTTGATTAGGTTAGTTTAACTCAACAATTTTATTAGAGTTAGTAGGGATAATAAAATCATAAAAGGGGGAAGATTCAAAAAATAAAAGAGATCTTTATTGAGGATTAACAGTAAAAATTTTCTATATTTCTCATTGAATGTGACAATTTTATTCTTGAATATGAAATTGAGTTTGATAGATAAGATTAGTGTACCAATATATTTCAAACATTGTTTTGTCTTCTTCTTTAGTTATAACCTCAAGAATGTTATTCAAATGATAAGGTTTATTATATAAAGCAAAATGAAAAAGATTAGAATAAATATCTACTTGATCCTTAATAATATCAATTTCAAGTTGAATTATAGGAGGGGGGCCACTAATGATCATGGGAAAGAAATATTTAAAGAAGAAACTAAAAATGAGAAAAGGGAAGATAAGATTTCTAAAAAATGCCCTAGTAGAGTCACCAAATTTCTTGATGGTAAAAATTATTATGTCAATGAATCAAACTTTTCACTTATGATGAAGATTGAGATGGAATTAGACTAGTTTAATCATAAGAGATATATGGAACAAATACTGATCCTAAGATGTGCATAGAGTTATTTAATAATTATAGGAATAAATTAAAAAATCAAACATTAAATTATGCATCATTATATTTTAGAAACAAATTAAGTCTCTCGTTATAAAATCAGAATCAAATTAAACCTATATGATCTAACCTAACCAATGAAAGAGGTAATAGCTTGAAGGGAATATCTCTTATCTACATAAGTTTATTATCAATCTCTCTCTATATTAGTTTCTTAATGCCACAAAGTCTAAAGTAAACTAAAATAAATGTAATGAAAGAAACCAAATGAAAATTAAAATAGATGAAATTGAAAATAAAACAAAGAAACATAAATGAAGACTATCATAATCACTTAACAACTTTCAAATAAGAATTAAGAACTATTAAGTAATAAGCTAAAAAAGATACAACTAATTCCAAGAATCTAATCATCAACTTTCATTGAAATAAACTAAAATAAGACAAATAAAATAATAATAGATAAAGTAAATAAACAAACTTAAGAAAACTACAAAAATCTTAACCAATAAATAAGTAATTGAAAACTACATTAAAATAACATAATCACATTATATTAAAGATAAACTATAAACTAAAAGAAACCAAATATAAGCAACAAAAAATAAATAAAAATATAATCTAAAATAAGAATGAAGTAAATATAAACATAAAATGAAATGCAACCTAAAAATAAATAAGCCTACACTAAAAATAAAAATAAAACTATCTAAAATAGAATTAAAATCTAACTAAAATATAAATGAAGACAAATATAATTGAAACATAAAGAAATGTGTGTGAGAATTGAATTAAGAATCATCTTATGGATATAAAATTAACTTTATTGAGAAAAAATGGAATGAGTTTGATTATAAACATGATCTTCAAATAAAAATCAAGTTATAATCAATAGATTAACAATTTATTGTAAAATGTGAGGTATTCATCATTATTTTGGTCAAGTACAAGAAGTTATGTGAAAATGAATGTATTTCTACAGTCATCAAATGATATTAATGTTTGATAATATTTAGATAATTAGTTATGAATAAATAAATAAATAAATAAACTTGGATACACCTATGTTATTCAAGTATATTACTTCACTATTAGAGAATGCATTGTTTTGTGTATCTACAAATGATTATTCAATCTCATATATGTTTTCACAGAGTAAAGAAATAGATGAAAAAAATTTAAACATAGAAGAGCTCTTGACTTATGTATGTTTCTCATTTTTATCATGTGTCTTCAATCTCATTATAAAATTATTCCTCCTGTAGATAGTTATGATTCAAATTATAACTTCTTTAGTTAGTTGGAGTTATAAGCTAATTGACTTTAAAAGTCAATTATTTATAATTACATTATAAGTTATAAAGTTTATAAATGAAATTTATAATTTGAACTTTAAGTTCACAAGATTGAATAATATTATAAACCAAATGACAATTTGTAATGGGTGGGTGCCTTTTTTACTTGTTTTTACATTCATTTAGACAAATTATATAACTATGCATATAATAAATAATCTAAAAATGATAATATTAAATGATTTAAACCTCTTTAACATTATAATCCATAAAATAACAATTATCTAATAATAACAAATGATCAAAAGTCTATAGCCTGAATAACAAAGCATTGAGGCAAAATTTATGGATAGACTTGAGCAGTTTTAGGAATAACTCCCAAAACACTAAATGGCTACTAGCTGGAGATTTTAACACTTCTCTTTGTACTCTTTGAACTAGTCGTTGATCAATGTCTACGGCCCAAATAATAGAGCATTGAGGAAAAAATTATGGATAGACGTGAGCAGTTTCAAGAATAACTCCCAGAACACTAGATGGGTGCTAGCTGGAGATTTTAACACTCCACTATACCCTTCTAAAAAATAGGGTGGGATTGTTGATTACTTGGATAGCATGTTTGACTTTGTTATATTTATAAATGATTGGGGACTATTGGATATCAAATTGCAAAATCAAAATATTACCTAGTCCAATAGAAGAAGAGGAGATCAAATGATTCAAGTTAAGTTAGACAAATTTCTTATCTCGAGTAACTGGAATGATTATCATAATATGAATGTACAAGCTTTTCCTAGAACCATGTCTGATCATTGCCCAATATTCCTTAGTTGGAGAGATCAGGGACAACATGGTCCTTTCCCATTCCATTTTGAAGCTATGTGGATCAAACACAAAGACTTTAGACAAATGGTGGCCCAATGGTGGCAAATCCCTATTTAGGGCACTCTTATGTTCAGAATAGTCAAAAAACTTTAGCATATCAAACAAGAAGTTCATGGATGCAATAGATATAGCTTTGGTTAGGTCTTTCAATAGAAGAAAAACATAGTTGGAAAACTTGTAGATATTTAGTAGCAGATGGCTCAAGGTGATGATTCAGAAGCCAATTCTAAAGAAGAGAATGTCCTGTCTTCTGAATGGAAGAATCTTATGGAAAGAGAAGAGGTTTTTTGGAAACATAAATCTCAAGTTAAGTGGCTTAAAGAGGGGGATAGTAACACTTCCTTCTTTCATATCTCAACCATGAAACATAGGAAGGCCAAATCCATAACAAAGATATGTTTGGATAATGGCAACATTATAACCGAAGATAATGAGATAGGGGAATAAGCCAGGGTTTTCTTTCAAAACTTGCTCATTAAACAAAACAATGATGATGGGAATGATAGATCTATGAACCAATTCATTGATAAAATCCCCTATTTGATAATTGAAGAAGATAACCTGGAGATGCTAAGGCCTATATCCAAGGAGGAAGTCCATGTTGTTTTATTTTCCATCGGTCCATTCAAAGCTTTGGGTCCTGATGGCTTCCCTCCTATATTTTTCTAGGAATACTAGGAGATCATGGGAGTAGATCTTACTACTATTGTATGTGACTTTTTTAGATCAAGCAAACTTTTGAAACAAGCTAATAATACTTTCATAGTACTTGTTCCTAAAAAGTCACAGCCCACACACCTTATGGATTTTAGACCTATTAGTCTATGTAACACTGTTTATAAGCTCTGCACTAAAGTGTTGGTTATGAGGATTCAACCTTTATTAGACAAAATTATTTCCCCTACACAAAAAGGCTTTGTCAGTAATGTCATCATTGGCTTGAGCTGGAAAAATCTATTGGATTGTTGTGATCATCGGCGTAAGCTTTCCCCTAGAATTCTGGAGATTCATTAGTTGATTCAGGGGACTAGAATCCCTCTCTTCCCCCATGAAGATGAATATTACTGGTGGTTAGATAAGAATGGATGGTTTTCTATCAAGTATGCTTATCAATTGCTGATTCCTAAGGCTCAGAATAAAGAGTTATGGAAAAAGGTTTGGAATTATAAACTTATACCAAAAATTAACATGTTTTGGTGGGATACTACTCATAAAAAAATCTTAACATAGGACAACCTTCAAAAGAGAGGGTTTACACTGGTTAACAGATGTTATTTATGTGCTTCAAAATAGGAAACAATTTCACACCTTTTCATTCACTGTGATTTTACATGGGAATTATGGGGCATAATTCTAAATAAATTTGGTATAGAATGGGTCTATAACTTTGACCTCAAGGAAGTAATCCTCAACTAGAATCCTACCTTTACACATCCATGGCTCATAGAATTATGGAATCAAACTCTACCATATTTGAGTTGGATTTTATGGAAAGAGTGCAACCACAAAATTTCTAGGGACACTACTAAAAATGCATCTCAAGTGTTTCATTCTTTTGTTAAGACTCTTATGGAAAGTGTCACCACTACCCATATTCATTCTACAGAGAAACCCCTAACTCAAGTTGAAAATTAAATTGCTGCTAAATGGAAGGTTTTGAACCATATCCCTGATTATAACAGCTCCAAAATTCTACAAAGACTTAATACTAAATGGATTCCCCCAAAGCCTAACTGGATGAAACTTAACTTTGATGGGGCCTCCAAGTCTGATGGTAAAGCCAGTGGAGGAATTATAAGAAATGATAAAGGATGGATGATTGTTGTCTATGCTGGTGGAACAGGATTCCAAAGTAATAACTATGTTGAAGTAATGGCTCTCCTTTGGAGGTTAAAATTGGCTATATCCCTAGGTATAAGGAACTTGAGTATACAGGGAGACTCTAAAATGGTCATCAATGCAGTCAATAAAGCATCAAATGTGGGAATTAAGCTAAAAGATATCATTAGGGATATCCAATTTCTTTTCCAAAAGTTTTCTAGAGTGGATATTTCACATATTTACAGAGAGGGAAATAGTGTTGTTGATGCCTGTGCCAATCTTGGTCAACAATTTTCAAATTGGTGGTTTTGGCACCAAGTTGCTCATATTCCTTTAAACATTAGGGATATTATGCAAAAGGAGATGACTTGTCAAGGATGAGTCAAACTTATGAGAAGGATAGCTCTTGTAGGTGGTCCATTTGGAGGGTGCCATCATGGATCTCAAAACTTGATAACTATTGTACTCTTTTGATAATCATTCATGATTTATTGTATCAAGATGTTAAGGTGCATGGGTTTCATTATGAAGATCACTGGGAAATGATTTCCAAGCATGGAAGGATCAAACATCATCTCTGCATGGTATTTTAAATTATGAGCCATCACATTATATTTATGCATAATCAAGAGTAAGGGTTTGTAACCACTTCAATAATGAAGGTTAAAATTAGGAACTCTACAGGTTTGGTCTATAAATCCAAAATGGGAGGAGACAAAATTCAAATAAAACCAGTCTCCTATTGTGAGTTTAAATATAATCTGCTAGTTTGGTACTACTGTAAAGAAGGAGGGATTAACCCATACCTAGAAAGGCTTAATGGGTTTGATGAGAACTTGTCTGAGCAATTTGTGAGGTCTTGGTTAAATAGGTCAGTCACTGTTGGAGGTATCAATTTTGAGATTTCTAAAAAGGTGATTTCTATGGCTACATGAATGTCCATGTAGGGGACAAAGTTACAAAGGAAAATGAAAATCATGGATCTCTCAAGCCATAAACTATTCTTGGGAGATACAAAGAACTTGTTCCTTACCAAGGAGGATTTGAGCATGCTAAACTACCTGAGCCATGGGACAGGGTGTGCTTCATCCTCATGAAGTAATTCATGCTCGAAGGATGATTTACTAGGTTTCTATAATTACCATCTCCCCCTTTTAAATCACTTCAGGTGTAATGTTCTCACCAATTTTCACTTTTACCTGCTCTCCTCTCTAGAACATCTTGTCCTTAGGGTGAGAGAAAAAATGTCTAAAAAATTAGATATGAATCCTATCCCCCTACATCAAGGCCTCATTTTCTATTTGTATAATTTTCACCATGCCCTCGAGCCATCCAAGACTATCAAAATTGATTGTGGGGATATTTCTTCTAATCCTTTGTCTGGTGATGTTGTCGATGAGTCCTATCATTCCCCTATTCCTAAAAAAACTAAAGAATTTTCCTTCTCTACTCCAGAGGAGACCCCCATTAACACCACTGGCTCCTTTGCGAGCAAGAAGGGCAAGAAGAGGAAGGTTTATGTAGAGGAAGAGAATATTAGGGGGACCACTTTGGGGACCCATAAAAATCTTGGTAGGACCACTGGGGGTCAAGGTGGTAAATCTTATATGTATTTTAAGGTTGATAAGGAGGGTTGCTCCTCCAGAGTTCGATGGTCAGGGTTGATTGTTGGCAAACCCACTCCTAAGGCTAGGCTTATTGACTATTTAGAGAGTGCCTCAGAGGAAGCCACCTAGGAGGAAAAGTCTAAGGAATTGGAAGTCTAGGAAATTTTTGAGGATATTGAAGGGAAGTAGGATACTAGGGAATTTGAGGCTACTAAGGAGGATGGTGCTGACATTATGGAAACTACTGATAAAGAGGGGAAAATGTATGTGGAGGAAGCTGAAGAGGAAATCAAGAATGAGATTGGTTTGAAATATAAAATTGATGCCCTGAAGGATCGTATTTAGATGCTAGAGTATAACTTCACCACTGGGCTCCAAAATTCTATTCTCCTGAACATGTCTATGCTGAAGGAAGTGGGTAATACTAGGCCTGCTGTCAATGCAGAGAATACTGAGAAACTGAATGATCTTTTCAAATCATTGGTTATGTAAGGAGAGACCTCTCTGACTCTCATCTATCCATTTCTTGTTTATTTTTGTGTGTTGTGTCTATTGGTACTTTGATAGTGCCATCTTTTCTCAAAAGGCATATTTTGTTTGATTGCCTTCTTGTCTTCTCTACTCTGTAAGGGTTCAACCCCTGGTCTGCCACCTTACTTTATCAAAAACAAATGATCAAAAGTAAGCATAATAAATTATATGAATATTATTTTTTGAAAAATACTTTCAATGTGTAGACACTTCATTTTTATCACTTCCATGTAAAATTACACAATGGAATGACTTCTTGATCATTTATCTATTCTTTGGTCATTTCTCTATTCAATTATCAATTTATGTAATCAACTCTCTCTTCTCTATTCAAATATAAATTTATTTGATCAATTACCAATCTCTTTGATCAATTTCCTCTTCTCTTTTCAATTATCATTTTTTTGATCATTTATCATTACTCTAATCAATTATCATTATTTGATCAATTAATTCCTCTCTCTCAATTTTAGTATAATGATCAATTCCTCACATTCTATTAATTGCATAGGTCTTTTAACTATTTAATTTATTACTTCCTCTTATTATCAATTAATTCTTATTTTCCTTCCAAGGGGGAATATTCATGCAAAATATAATCTTGAGATCCAAAGGATATACCTTTTGAGAGTAAAATAATTAGCAATAAAGTGGAATTATCCTCTACCCTTAATATTGGAAACAAGATGAAGGGTCCACCTTTAAGATATATGTGCTCTTTTGGAGAGGAAGCTCCACCTTTCATCTTGAATGAGATTAAGGGCTTATTTTCATTTATCTTTGTTATTTATAAATAGCATCCTCCACCCTTCATCTCTATGCTTTATCCATGTGCTCATTGAGGAACCTTTTGGAAACCATTCATCTTGAATTCAAAATGAAGGGTCCTCATTAATCTAAATTTTTATAAATAAGATAATTCACATCACTAATCTCAATCTCAAGTAATATAGTGAAGCCTTAGCATTTTATCAAGTTAAACTTGTTCATCAATCAATATTCTTTTATCAAATTTTTCATGATCCATTGTTTTATGGAGATTTTTAACTTCAATCAACATCTGAGTCACAACTCAACAATAATCAAGATACAAAGGAGGTTTGCATGGTGTGAGTCTTTATGTAATTTGTAGTCTCTTTGGTATTTTTTTGAACTAAAAGGTCCAAGGTGTGTTCTTTAATAGTTGTTAGCACTTTGATTTGTATTGACCAAATTTTCATGAAAATATCAAGGATTTGCACTTTGAGGATACATTTTGCATGCCTAATGGGACCTCACAACCCACACATTTCAATAAATCCTATAAACTAATCTTGATTTATAGAGAATCTTGATATTTTGGCTCTTTTAGATTCAAATTTATGTATTATATCTTTATCGGTTAATCAGCAAATTCATTTTTAAAATTAGTGAAATTGTATTTGATATTTTATGCTAATAAAAAAAATCATCCCATAATCAATGAAATTGTCTCTATCTTTTTTGGTATGTTATTTATCTTTTGTGTAGGTCTGTTCTTCGAGGAAATTATTCTACATTTTGGCAAAATTGTTCATGTTTTCTACTTTATTCATTAGTGGATTTTTATGGATTTAGTAAAATTGTTATGATAATTGATAAAATCACCCTATTAATCAAAAAAATTGTCCCTTATTTTTTTTGTTTTATTCCCTATTCTCTATTCTATGTTATCTTTACAGGTCTACTCTTCAGTGAAATTGTTTATTTATTTGGTGAAATTGTCTATATAATTAACTAATTTGACATATCTTTAGTAAAATTTTGATACTAATTGATGAAATTGCTCTATTAATTAGTGAAATCATTTCTATCTAGTTTTTTGTCTTATGTTTATATTCTATGCAAGTTCCTAAAAATAATGAAATCGCTCTATGTTTTGGTAAAATCACTTCTATGGGAAAACTCAAGTGTTGAAAACAACTAAGAAAATCAATTTCCTTCTCTTGTCAATGATCCCTAATAAAAATAGCTTACCTTTTTTACTTGTAGGTTCCAAAAGGGGAGTGATATATATCAAAAAATCACATTTTCAATTCACATTTTATTTTAGGTTTTAAAAGAATACTTGCTTATTAGTCAAAATTTTCTCATTTCATGCAAGTAATATTTTTCTATTGCTCATTAATTTTATTGTGGGGATATTTTATGTGTATGATCTCCCTTTTTGGGTGACTCATAAATTCAAATATTCTATTTGTGTTAAATATTGAATATTTTTTTAGTATGCTCTTTGCTTGCTTCTAGTAGGATCTTGTAAATTAGAATAACAATACCTTCCATTTTTATTTTGACTTATGGGCAGGAGTTCATAACCACCCCACAAGTCTCTTAGGGGTGGTTTGACCTAGTTTTTCATCTCCTAGCATCATACCAACTCCACTTATTCGATGGGGTATACAAATTAAGTATAATATTCATTAGGATAGTGGTTTAGTGGTTAACCTGACTGATTGAATATGGTCTTAGGCCATGCAACCATCTAGACATTAGAATTCACTAAGTAATACATGCCTAAATTCATTGTGTAAAGGATAAAACCTTTGCACAATAAGCTAGATAGTTTTGATCCACCTCATGGATAGTTCTAAAGTGTCCACAAAACATAAGGTATATAAGGACCAACTAATTGGCCAATCAAAACTTTAGTTAGAATCTTATTTGTTGTATAATTATCATAGATATAGGGATGCAAAAGTAATATCTCTTGAAGATGTATTTTTCATATGAACCTTTGAGAGAAGGAGGTGTTGATGCATGTAAATGTATCGAAAGGTTCTCATAGTGTTGAAAACACTTCTCATTTCAAGATTTGAGGAATATTTTTATGAGTTGTTGGTTGTGATCTTCTTAAGATCTGTGGTGGAGTAGTGGACAAGCTATATGACTATTTCACAAAATGATAATGCAAGTGGTTGTTGGGAGCAACCATGGTCCTAAAGTTTTGTGAAAGATCTAAAGTAATATGAACTAAGTCTAATGAGTAATGATCAAAACCTAAAGTCAAAAACCTAATCTAACATGAATATTTACAATGAGAAGTTAAACTATAGTGATTTGATCAAAAAAAAGGAAAAATAGGTAGGGTAGGTCAGGAAAAAAGATGTTACTGATCTTCAATCCAAACATATTGACAAAGCGTAAATTTCATCTAAGACTTGTAATCAAACTAGAATATGACATGAAATTACCAAAAACACAAGTCTTATCATATACCAGGTAAATGTCTAAAGGTATTTTAAATAATGCAAATTAGAAATCAAATTCACTTTGAATATTTACTTCCATAGGAAAATTATATTTTCACATCTTCAAGAAAAGTAAGGAAAATGAAATGAATATGAAATCTTTTATTCAACCCAACATAATCTCAAATTAACAACTCTGCATTTAATATTTGCACATCTAGAATTCATAAAATCAATTCAAATCTAAACATCAAACTAGATACTTGAGGAAGCAAGCATGATAACAAACACACAAATAAATATGAGACAATCTTTGCTGAATTCCCTTACTTTCATTACTTGCTCCAAAATATACACAAAAATTTTGCTCTAAAAACTTCTTCCCTTTTACAATGAAAATACCCCTTTTTATAGGCAACTGATGAGGTTTGTAGATTAATCACTATCAAATGAGAATTGAACAAGTGTCAAGGACAATTGTCCTTCTAAAACATTCTAGAAATAATGAAACTTTTCAAGTGGACTAACCTATGAACCATGTGCATTATAAATTACACATGATTTTATAAAATGGAATATTCCTTTAAAATGATTTATATGGTTTTGTTACAAAATAATATGCTAATTCAACTCAATTGACTTTGAGATGACCCTACTACTATATCCTTTTATTTTTGCTATAGGATTTTCATGGATTTGTCATATTGTTTAACAATCAACTTGAGATTGATGATTGGTTCCATGAAAAATAATTCTTCTTACCCTACCAAGTCTTTTAAGATTTCATCATCTTCTTGTAAGGCTTCTTTACTACTTCTGCATTGCCAATCTTCTTTTCTAATAACAAGATCATATCTAAGATACACTTATTATCTACCCCTATAGTGACATGGATTTTATTCTTAAATTCTTGGATGAATTGAGTAGCTCTATTTTTGAACTTTCATCAGTTATCAATCCTATAGAACTTAGGATGGTTGGATCCTTAATCAAGCTTCCTAATATTTTCACCATTCTATCCTCTAATTATTTGAAGTTATTATAGAGACCTTCCATGACTTTGGACCATTTATTCACATCCTTTATCTTTTCCATCAAAATTATCATAGCCATATTCAAACATGATAGACTTACTATGTTGAACTTAGTAATCTAGCCTTTCATTAGTATGTTGATCAATTCCTTCACCTTATTTCCTGAAGCTTGCCATTGATTGACTTGTTTTATAGCCATGGAATGTTTCTTGTTTACAACATCCAACTTAGAATTTATATCTTTCAAGGAACTAAACATATCATATATAGTGGATTTAAAGCTATTAACAATGTTCCTTGGAACTAACAAAATGGATTGGTCTTCCACATTCTTCTTTTCATACTTTAGGCCTTTGATGTAAGCTTGTAACCTTTCAACTTGAGATTGTGCTAAGTCTAAAACATCCTCTTCAAAAATAGGATCCTTCCCTGGTCTTTGTCATTTATTTTGAGTCAAAGGTTCAACCTTTTGATGTGGCACTTCTTGACCACCTTCTATGACCACTATCTCAATGACTCTTTGTAAACCTATAGTATCTAGATCATATCTAACCCCAATAGAAGATTGGCCCAATTTCTTACTTGGAACCCCTAATTATATTTCAAATAACTTGGAGTAGCCAATCACTTTGCATCTTCTTCTTGTAAATCTAGGATCTAGGGCTTCAATTCCTGTTACATAGGAATGTTTGTAGTCTTTATTATGGTCCATGGATGATAAGTAGGGAGTTTCTCTAACCTTGGTTCATATATGAACCATTTAGGAATAGGTGGTCCATATATTGGATTATCTTCACTAAACAAATTTATGTTCTCTAAAGGTGGTGTAATGGTCACTTTAGGTTTCTTTGCCTTTGAGACTATTATAGTCTCAACTTTTCTCTTAGGAAGATCAATTACTATCAAGTCCAATAACTTTCCCTTATCCTATTTGTATTATTCATCCTTCTCTAACTCTACTTCTGAGTCTATCTCATATGTTATGTATAGCATTCTTAGTGCATCCTCCACATATTATTGAAGATCCAATGTTATCATGTGAACCTCCTATTGAAGCAATTCTTGTTCTATTATTCTAAAGGACTCAGAAACTGATGAACTTGAAGAAAATTCACTTGGTTTCTTATTTTAAATTCAATGTTACATTTGGATATATATTGGTGGAGCCTAGAATAACCAACATCTATTCTTTGATACTATCTTAGACCAAGTTTCCATCTATCCTCCATCTTTTGATCTCTTTGTAGTCTAGACTCAGGTTTTATATTGTGCTCTTTTAGTCTCCTAGTAAATTCATAGTAGGAGGTTGCCTTGGTGTATATAAATTTAAATGCTTTGGTTTCAGGCTCATATAGCATAGTTAAAATACCTTTGATCCTTAAATGTTCATTTATCCTGCCATAGGGATCCCATTATCTAAGATCATCAATCTATAAGTTGAAAGATAGCATATGTTTTAAAACAATTCAATGTGATCCCATTATCTCAAAATAGTTTTGCCAATTATCATGGGAAATGTAAAAATACCTTTCTCTTAGTATTACAAATGCCATATATCCCATTGAATAATTGGTAGGCTATTTCTTTTTCTACCAACTTTCTAGGTACATGAATTGGTAGTTTGAGAAGGGTAGTTTGGGTTCCTTTAATTATTATAACTATGCAATCAGGATATAACCATATGTATCCTATTACCTCAATCTATTTCTTGATTAAAGGGCTTATTTTCATCATAATAATACCATCAATAGATTGAATTAATGTAGGGTAAACACAATCATAAATGAATTGGATATGATCTCTATACTTGTAAATGTGCAATTTTGAATAGTACTGAGACACAGTCTAGGTACCATTAAGGGACTATTCTCTTTGATTAGGGATTTTTGTGGTAGCACATAGGGTATCTAATAGATAGGAAATCATTTAGAATTCATGTCTCTTATTTTTCTTAATCCCATAGATCTATCTACTTAGGGAAATACTTATGATTTCACCTAATGGATGAACCACCACTTCTTCAATAATAAAATATACCCACATTGGTTCTACATGTGTTATATGTGCACATCCATAAAATTTATTCAGCATGGTCATGACCATCATAAATCTAGGTCTAAATTGGCCCATAAGGACATTCTTTTAAGGATATACAATGGCCTAGTTTCCTACTTCTAATAATTTAGCTAGGATGTCTATCATGGTGTGTTTATAATTCCATGAATTAATGGAGGCTAGGTATGTCTGGGGCTTAGGTAAATTTTAATAAGACTCAAAAGCAACAAGGGATATTTATGCAATTTTTCTTAGACTATGTTCATGAATAATCATACCCTTGTCAATTTTAGTATCTTTGAAAGTTGGACTTAGGACATCGATATAGTGTAGTACCTCTGGTTTAGGAGAAGAATAATGGAGTCCAATCATCTGAATCACCATGATGTCATCATAGATCCTCTTTACTAGGAGCAACTTATCTTCTTCTTTGGTCAACACTCCCTAGTTCTCAATTATCTAGAATAACTTTCAAAAATTATTATCTCTTATGTTTAATGAAGTAGCTATGAATTCTATGTCCTTAAAAACTCCACCCTATACATCTGATGTCAGGTATAGTTCAAATGCCTTCTTTAAATTAGCTTCAAATTTTTCCATTGCTATGATCTTAATTTAATTATCCTCTTGAAAATTATAATTCAACTCTCTCGACTCAACATAGTGAATCAAGGGACAATTTAGAGATTTTTGTACATTCTATGGATTTTTAGAGGTTTAAACAAATCTTTAATGGTGGAAAGAAAGTTAAAACTATGTGCTTTGGTGACTTAGATTGAATTGTATTTCATATTTATACCTTTTACATGCTTGGGTCCATAAGATCTTCCAATATGATGTGTATGCTTATGTGGCATCACCTTGTCATGTAGCCTATTTATTTTTCAAATATGACCATTATCACTTGGACATGTGTCATCATCTCATGACTCCTAAATATTGATTAAATTTTATTTATCGATCTCCATATTTACTATTTGAATGTGTGCCATCAATTTTTGATCTAAATGATTAAATGCACACCATTGATTTCCTCAGGAGTTTTTTAGCCTTGACTTTCATTATGGCCTTTAATATTTGATCTAGGCTTATGAGATTATACCACTTGGAAGCATCATGTGCAATCTATATACCTTACAGTTAGTTTCCATTATTTTAATGCTCTTATTCCATGTGGTTACATCATGGGCAATATAAGCTCCCTAACTCCTTGACTCACTTCATACCATTGATCTTCATTTTTAGGATTAAACACGTATCATTGGTCTTGATATAAGTGATTAAATGTTCACCATTGATCTGTTGCTTATTCACTTGATTCAATGTAGACCATCAATCTATATTTAATTTACTATGAGTGTGACACTTATCACCATTATATTTGATCTTAATATCCTTTGACATTTTGACTTTGAGCTCACTGTTAGATCTTCATTACATGATAAAATGTGCTCTATTGATCCTCAATCTTGACCTTTTAACTTGAGAGACCATCCACGCATCATTGATCTTGGATCTAAGCTTCTGAGAGTTTGCCACTTGGTGACACCAGGTGTTTTTGTAACTTCAAATAGTGAAAGCAATAAATTAATGGTTTGGGATATATAAATACTTAGGATAAAATTTACATTAAGGTTTTAATGAATTAATAAATTTAATTAAAATTTAGGCTAAAATTAAACTAAGACTTAGTCAGAAATAAAGTGACTCGTCAATAATGTAAATTCATTTTAATAAGATTCTAGGCTAAAGTCTTTAGACTAATGTTTTAATTGTCATTTAAATGTGTATTTAATTAATTTACTAAATACCAAAGGTTAATCAAAAGGGTCAAATTGATTATTGAAGCATAAACCATGAATAGTTGCTCATTCTAATGGAAATCCATTGAACATGCAATATGGAAACACATGAATAAAATGTTAGAAACATTAGGTAGAGTCAAGAAAAACATGATATTCAATAATGCACTTTGATCAAGTTGAATGCATAATTTCTAGCACAATTTGCAAATTTTAAGAAGGGCCCTCATTTTTTAGAAATGGGGGTATGTTGACCTTAACAAGGGGTGTAAAAACCCTAATAATAGCCTACATTAATTAATTAATTTTTAAAAATATTAAAATTTATCCACTCAAAATCAATTATATCGAAAGGATCTGTGATTTTTTCCTTAACATATGTCAGTTTCTGGTTTCTAACATAGACTGGGATTGCTTGGGTCCATCTTTGGTCAAACATTATCACATTATATGTACATTAAAAGGTGTTACTCTATTTGTTTCTCTAGTCAAATTTGTCTCACCATATTTGAATGTTTGTCAAACCATATTTTGATAGTGGTATGATGTATGTTGAAGTTGGCAAATGCTTCTTCTCTTGTATCCTCTATTTGAATGATGTCAAGCAACCTGGAATTAGCATATTCTTGATCTTCTTCTATATACTCTTGCATGAACCTGTAAGTTAGAAATTTAAGGGTAATTGAAAATATCAGTTATTTTTCATATACCAATAGAAAGGTGATGTTTTCAGAGCTTTTTTACTCTAGTTCTATCTACCCAAAGAGCATACTTAAGCAATTTATGTCATGTTCTTGGTTCTTAAAGTGTAGACTTTTTGATAGCTTTCATCAATTTTTTGTTTGTAGATTTTGAAACTCCATTACCTTGAGGGTAACGATTAGATGAAAACTTAAGATCTATCTTGTTATCATGGGCCCACTCAGTCATCTCTATGGATTTAAATGTTGATCCATTGTCACAAACCAATGATATTAGTGTCCCAAACCTAGTACAAATGTTTTCTTCTAAGAACTTGATGACATCTTTAGTTTTACATTATTTTTTTATCACTACCTTTGTCCATACTATACAATAATCTATGTTAGTAAGAACACACTTGTGTCCATATGAAGAATTAGGGTTGATTACTCCTACAAAATACTTAGTGGGATCCCTATGGCAGGATAAAGGAACATTTGAGGATCATTTGACCATTTATTCACATTAATGGTTTGGGATATATAAATACTTAGGATAAAATTTAGACTAAGGTTTTAATGAATTAATAATTTCAATTAGAATTTAGGATAAAATAAAACTAAGACTTAATCAGAAATTAAGTGACCCTTCAATAATGTAAATCCATTTTAATAAGAACCTAGGGTAAAGTCTTTAGACTAAGGTTTTAATTACCATTTAAATGTGTATTTAATTAATCGACTAAAGACCAAAGGTTAATCAAAAGGGTTAGATTGATCATTGAATCATAAAAAATGAATACTCTCTCATTCTAATGGAAATCCATTGAACCTATAACATAAAAACACATGAAGCAAATGTTAGCCACATTAGATAGAGTCAAGTAATACATGATATTCAATAATGCACTTTGATAAAGTTAAATGCATAGTTTATAGCATAATTTGAAAATTTGAACAAGGTTCCTCATTTTTTAGAAATGGGGGTATATTGACCTCTAAATATGGTGACTTCTGAGGGAAACATTGTAAAATATTAGAATTTAGATACTCTTGGTTTAAAATAATAAATAGGCCAATCATTTCACATGATCAAGTACCATTATTAAGATCAATTCATGATTAAAACAAGTTTTTAAAATGTTTAATTAGATTCAAATATCAAAACTTAGTCATGTTGTGTGTGTGCTTTGATTCATTCACTGATTGCCATGGGATATAGAGAACAACTTCTAGATTTCATGACCTTAATAATTAACATAGACTTGTAGCATATTTAGATATTCAATATGAATCACGATTTATGAAATGAGAAGGCTTGGGCATTACTCTGCTACTAGCTAGGCATTTATAGCCCTGATAGAGATACCTTTGGCTCTACTCTAGGCCTTGTTCCATTGCCATCTAGGTGTCCATAGCCCTAGTGGAGGTTACTAGAATCACCTTTGCCTAGAAAACTTTTAGATTTTCAATGAGGCTTTTATTTTTGTATTTTTCAAATATATTTAGTTTTCCAACAAAGGTTGGGAACCAAAAGTAGCTAGGTTTTTCAGATTTTTGTCAAATGTCTAATTTTCATAAAATCATCCTTGGTTATAGACTTTATTCCAGGCAATAATTTTCTTCAAGTGCTAACATGATTTTATTCTAATAATTTAAACTTTCACTCAAACACATGCAACCTTATTGGAATAAAACTTAGATCAAAACAAGGTTTAAAATTTTTAAGGAACAATTAATCTAGTTATTAATCTTCATCAATTTCTCAAAGACATAACATTAAGCTCAGTATTTCCAAAATCCATGATCAACTAATATTTAAGAGTCATATTTTCAATTTTGGTTTGAGAAGTTATTTTGAACATTTAGATATATTAGGGAGATTGAAAACTATCTTAAAAAGACTTATTGAAAGCCAAAGAATAAAACAAAAGAAAACAAACACATAAAGAAGTAAAACATACAACAAATAAAAAATATTCAAAACACTATTTACAAACAAGGAACAAGAATGAAACTAATCTAAGCCTACCTACACTAACTCTAACTAATATTAAAAATTACTCCATAAATACTTGAGGTGGAAAAACATAGAAGTAATGCTTGAGATATTTCCCATTGGTTGGCAAAGTGAACTCTACTCCTTGCAAGTGTTTGAGCTTAAAGGTGTTGTTTCCCAATGTCTCAACAATTTGATAAGGACCAATCCACAAAGAAGTGAATTTCCCATGTTTCCCTTTTGACTTAGATGTTTTTTCCCATAGGAGAACTAAGTATCTTTGTCTGAACAACTTGATCTTTGAACTTTTGTCAAACCATCTTTTGATATTTGTTTTATGTCTACTGAAGTTGGCAAATGCTTCTTCTCTTGTATCTACCATTTGAATTATGTCAAGCAACCTGGAGTTAGCATATTCTTGATCTTCTTCCATATACTCTTACATGAACTTGTAAGTTTTAAATTTAAGGGTAATTCAAAAGATTGGTTACTATCCATATACTAATAGAAAGGTGATGATTTCAGAGTTTGTTTTACTCTAGTTATATTTGCCCAAAGAGCATGCTTAAGTAATTTATGCCATGTTCTTGGTTCTTAAACTACAAACTTTTTGATAGCTTTCATCATATTTTTGTTTTTATATTTAAAAACTCCATTAACTTGAGGGTAATAATTAGATGAAAACTTAAGATTTATCTTTTTATCATAGGCCCACTCAATCATCTCTATAGATGTAAATGTTGATCCATTATCACAGACCAATGATACTAGTTTCCCAAACCTAGTGCAAATGTTCTCTTCTAAGAACTTGATAACGTCTTTAGTTTTACATTATTTTATTACCACTACCTTTGTCCATCTTATACAATAATATATGGTAGTAAGAACACACTTATGTCCATCTAAAGAATTAGGGTTGATTTTTTAAGCATGGGATATACTTAGAGGGGGGGTGAATTAGTATATCATAAATCTTATAAACTTTCACTTAATCAAATTCCACTTAACCATACATTCAAGATATGTAATAAAACTAAAATAATAAACACCACACAAGATAGAGAGAGACACTAGATTTAATGTGAAAACCCAATGTGGGAAAAACCATGGAGAACAATCTCAAGTATATGAATGAGCACCAACTCAAACTATAATATTCAAAAGCACCAACTTACAGGACACCAACCCCTTTATTGAGCACCAACACAGTAACTATTCATGAGAACCAACCCACAAGAGCACCAAACCCTTTTCTAAGCACCAACATAGCAACTATTCATGAGCACCAACCCACAAGAGCACCAACCCCTTTGCTGAGCACCAACATAGCAACTATTCATGAGCACCAACCCCTTTTGTGTATACCACATAACTATCTCTCAATGTTGTTATCTCAACAAATTATAGTTCATTACAATATCTCTTTCCTCTCTCTCCTCTGCTCTTCTAAGCTAGATATAATAATTACAAATCATACTCTTTCTCACACATTACAAATGACTTCTCAAGTCTTTATTTATATTTTTCAAAATGACCTTTGGCCTTCCCCATTTGTGACACTTCAATCCTCATAGAAAATAGTTCCAAACTTGCATGACCCTTCATATCCTTGCATTTGAAAAGTCATATGGTGACCCTTCATAAGCAAAAGCATCATTTCCTCTTTTGTCTTTATCTTGGTGACTTTTCGTATTCCTCAAAGTGTCCCTTCATGAGAAATTGTGCCCTTCCTCTTTGGTCTTCACTTGGTGACTCTTCGAAGTCCCCAAGATGACTCTTTATGGTAAAATGCATCCAATTCTTCTTTTGTATTTACCCCATGACTCTTTTACTTCTCTATGGGCCCTCTTTTGACTTATATGCAACCAAAAATATATTCATTAATATTAAATAAATATTAACACACATTAGCCAAGATATAACTATTACAAACATCATTAAATGCAATGGGGCCTTTATCACCAATAATTCTAGACCTTTGACATCAATGACAATATTTCAAACATGATTACCCCTAAAAATCCAAACCCCATTGAGCAAATGGTTTGTTAATTAAAAATGGCCTCAAGGGCATAACTACTTTAGGGTTTTTAGTATTAAAGATTTGACATTGATGACATTCTCTGAGATGCTTGTGAGCATCCTTGAAAATAGTTGGCCAGTAATATCCTTCCCTTAAGATTTTTTAAGTTGTTATTTTCTCATAGGGGAATCTATTCCCAAGTTTTTCATGAAATGTATTTAAGATTTTAGTTGATTCTTCCTTTGAGACACATCTCAAATATATTCCTTCATAATTTTTCCTCTAAAGTATCCCATCTTTGATCAAGTAATGAGTTGATTTGAGATTTGAATCTCTTCTCTTCTCTCTACTCATACCTATAGGATAAGAACCATTGATCAAGAAATGAATTATTTCATTATACCAGTTATTTGATTGAAAATGTTGTTAGTCAACTTGCATGATGCTCAAATTAGGATTAGTGTTAGTAATCATTTGGATTAATCCCTGACACCTAACCAATTTAGTATTTTTCATTTCAAGATCATACTCCTAGATATAGACATCCACTTACCTCTTCTCTCTCCCAATTCACAATGACTTAACATAAGTTTGGTAGTAGGGTCTGGTAATATAGCATGCACTTTATTCCTAAGAATATAGTGTCTAAACTTTTTGATTGATTTGACCAAAGCAAATGATTTTTGATCAATTAGGGAATAGTTTAACTCAAATTTATTAAAATTTATGATCAAATTTTTGATTTAATACAACTGCTATAGTATGTTCAAAAGAAAAAGAATAAAGATAAAAATCTATTGTAAAATCAGAACTTATTAGCACAGGTGCCTGTCCTATTCTTTTTTTGATATCCTTGAAGCATTTCTTCATGTATTCATTCCATATGACCTTTACATCCTTATTTAGCATGTCATTAAGTGGTTTCATAGTTCTACAAAACCATAAATGGATTTTATTACAAAATTATTTTTCCCAAAGAAATACTTTAATTCTTTTTTGCTATTTGGGGGTTCTATTTTATATATAGCATTGACTCTATATATATCTATATAAATTCCCTCTTTATTTATTACATGTCCTAGAAATTTCCCTTTAGTTACACAAAATATGATCTCTTTAGGGTTAAGGGAAATTCCATACCTTATACAATGTTCAAATACTTTAAAAAGCATTAAGTGATCTTCCTTATTTTTGGAAAACATAGTCAGATCATCCATGTATATAATGATACATTTACCTATGAGACCTTGAAAATCATGGTCCATAGTTATCTAAAAGGTATCTCCTACATTTATGAGCCCAAAAGGCATCCTCTTCTAGGAAAAATTTCCCCATTTCATTATGAATGCATTCTTCATTCTATCTTCCTTGTTAACAAGTACTTGATTGTAACCTAAAAAACCATCTAAGAAAGACATCATGACAACACCACTAACAATTTTAATCACATGGTTAAGATATGGTAGAGGATAATTATCCTTTTTAGAAAAAAAATTCAAGTTTATAAAGTCTATGCATCATCTAATCTCTCCATTTTAATTTCTAACTGGTAATAGATTAGTTACCCAGGTAGAATATCTAATTGGAAAAACATTTTTTGCATCTAGTAATTTCTTGACCTCCTTATAAATCAATGATTATAAAATAGTATTAATGACTCTTTGCTTCTACCTAAATGGTTTAAAATATTATTTTAATGGAATGGTATGGGTGATAAATTAAGGATCAAATATCTTCAAGTCTTCATAAGACCATGCAATAACATCTTTGTACTTGGTCAGTAAATATTTAGCCTTTTTAGACTCTTCATTTGTGCATGATACACCAATGTTTACTAGTTGAGGTTGACCTTGAGTTCTTATGTCAACTTTATTATAATCCTTCCCATTTACCTTGGGAAATTAAGTAGTTTTAGCTAGCTTGTATTTGTCAAATAATATTTTTAAGGTAATCATGCCTTTGGGAATTTTGTTACCATTCAATTGTATTACATTGTCATCAAATTTACCTTTATCAAGAGAATTTTCATTGATCTCATCAATATGAGAATCAAACACTATTGAGTTGTTTTTGAATTCAATGATTTGTTGGTGATCACTAAACACTTGAAAATGATTGACATTGTCAAGTACAGAGGGATATGGGATCAATTTAATGTTAAGCCTTTAGGAATATTGATTTGGAATTAGGTTAGCTACAGTTGAAGCTAATTCATCATCAAACTAGTTTCCTTCTCTAGGGATTGAAATAATACTGAAAGCATTGAAATACTCAATTAGAACCCATACTCTAAATTTTTATTTCTTCAGATAAGATAATTTCCATTAATACTTACTTGTAACTTGATTGACTACTAGTTCAGAATCACCATATCCTAGTAGTTCTTTAACCTTGTGTTTGATAGCAAATTTTAATCCTAAGATTGATACTTCATACTCTAAAAAATTATTGGTACAAGGAAACTAAATTTTGTAAGAGGCATTGTATTCTTTACCAATGGGATTGATCAAAACTATTCCTACTCCAGAACTAGAATTGCATTTAGCACCATCAACATATAATTTATAAAGTCCAGGCATAGCATGAGAGTCTTTAGAGTTACATACCTGATAAGTGTCAAAGGTGTAAACCTCTAAATTATAATTAACCAAATTGACCCTTTTTTGGATGCATTATATTCATTGATCATGTGCTTCATCTTTTGTTTTCTTTTAATCCAAATTTGATTAGGAACTCCCCTCCATGGTAGCCACCTGTGAGAGTAGTCAGTTGACATGTATCCATTCAAAGATTTGGTCCAATATCTACTAAGAAACATCCCATAAGCATCTAAGTTGTCCATAATTTGAATGTCAATGAATTTTTGCACTCTTGGCTCTAAAGCAAGCTACATATGCACATTCAAAAATTCACATATTAATTTAACTTTAGATTTATCTAATTTAGTCACTACTATATAAAAATTAATAGGAGTTAAACTAATATTCTCACAAATACATTTTGGCATGATATTTATAGAGGCACCTGAATCTAACAAATAATGATGCAATATTTTACCAAAAGCTCTAATTATTAGTAAAAAGGTGGAACCTTTGTTTTATTCTTATACATCACTACATTTGCATTTGTAGCTTTCTATGATTTACTAGGATTTTGGTTAAAGATTCTAGAAACAAGTCTCTTTGTTCATTTATCTGAGTCAATTCATATAATGTGATATTAGCTTTGATCTTATTCATATCCTCTACTATATTGTATCCACTCCTAGTAGAAGTACTAGATGAATCATCATTATTTTGAGTGTTACTTCCCTTTGAAGGTTCTGGATTGTTATCTACTTTGGGATTAGGAGGAGTATCAAAGTTATTCAGTGGAGTAGAACTTGCCATTGCCTAATTTTATTCTCTATACCTCAATAGATAAGTCTTCTTCAGATATTGTTGAAAAGCATGAATTTCCTCTGGAGTATCTTCAAGTTCATTCTCATCTTGAAATGGAAAATCAAATGTCTCCACCATAAGAGTTGTCTCAAAAGATTTATATGCGTCTAAATATCTAGATGTACCTATAGCATTATCTTTTCTAGGTACAAATTCGAATGTGTTTAATTCATTTTGAAATACTTCAAAAGCATTAAAAAATTCTACACAGTCTAAATCACCATGTTTTACAGTGTTATGAACTCTATAATAATTAGTCAAAGCTACAACACAAATGTTTATTTTAGGAATGTTCTTATTTTTAGATGACTCATTTTTATTATTGTTTTGACTATTTTGAAACCTATTTGTAGGTCTATTTAACCTCTCATAAGAGTAATTTATATTATAATTTTCTCTAGTGTTACCTACTTGTTTTAGCAACTAAAAAAAATTAGTACGCAGTTTTAAACCATTTTCAATATGGAATCAAATTCATTCTTAGGTGCCTCTAAATTATGAACTTGAGTACTACTAATAGTTGTTGGAACCATATATCTTTGATCTTTTGGATGAGATCCACTTTTAATTTTATTTAATAATCCTAGGTTTTGACCAAGATGAACATGACTCAAAGGTAATTGGTTTAAAACTAGAGTTTGATTCAAAGAAGGCATGTTTTGATTAGCATTTGGGATGATATTCAATGTAGTAAAATTAGGATTGATGTTAGGAATAACATATGCTAATTTACGTTGGGGTTGTATTTGATCACTAATTTTCACAACTTTAGCATAGGCTAAGGCTAATGTATTTATGACTCCAACAACTCTTTTCAGAAATATAAAAGTCATTAGATCTAAAACGTCCTTATAAATCTCTAAAATTAAATATTCATCAAGCCTATAGGTAGCTATAGTTCTAATAAACATCTTTTGAAATTTAGCATTGAAATATCTAATGGTTTCATTTGAATCTCTCTTTATTGTAGTGAATTATTGATATAAGACACAAGGACTGATGACCTTTCCAAATTGATTAATGAAATTACTATTGAAATCATTCCAACTAGTAATGTAATTTTAGGAATATTAAGAAACCAATCATATACTACATCTCTAAAGGTAAAAGAAAAAAATTGGAAAACATCTTCATGAACCACATTTAATAATCTTAAGATAGCTTTAAAGGAATTTATATGTTCTTCAATAATAACCACACCTATATGACTAAAAGAATGTAAATATTTCTCAATATTTTTAGGTAAGTCATGTACCTAACCAAGAACATTAATAGAATATTTGGCTAACCAAGCCATACCTTGATGAGTATTGAATACAAGAGTAACACAAATAGGTGAAGTAGGTTGAGATTTAGAAATACTACATTTACCTTTATCTACTCTTACTTTCCTATGAATTTGTAAAGAAATATAAGGTAGCCTTATCTCAGACCTTGACCTAGTTCTTATTCTTGGCAATTCTAGCTTGTAAAATATAAATCCTATTCAAAACATAATAAAGAAACCCTATCTTTACAAATATAAATGGTCTTTAAGAAGATTTTAAGTAACCTTTGAAAATAAAAATTCAATTCTTACAAAGAATGAATATCTTTTGTGATCTAGAAATTTGGCTCAAGAGAGGATGGTTAGTATGGTGTTAGTTTCAAAATGAAAACAAAATGAAAGAAACACACTAACTAGCATAAAATCTCTAGGCTGAGACACTAGGGAGAGCTTAGTTAACAAACATGAATAAAACACACAACTAAAATGCAAAAGAAACCTTCTTTTACCTTCTTTAGATGCTCCAAAATTCTTGTTATAGTGGCTTGCTTAGCTTGTGCTCATGAAGTCCTTAGAAATGGAAGCTTGGCTACCTCCATCTTTCCTTAGCACCTTTGGCTTGTGGCTTGGCTTGGCTTGGAATCAATTTGGCATGGTAACACTAATTACATGAAGATTTGTAATCAATTATGCATTATAACTTTGCATAATCATGTATTTTGAAGATATTTGAGCATAATAACTTTGTACCAAAATATCTTAGAAATGATGTTCATGGCCTCTCTATTTATAGATTTTTTAGAATGTCTAGAATCAACCTAAACCATCCATCCTAAGATTGAGATGTGTGGTTGAGGATTATTTCAATTTTTGGATTTAAGTTTATAATTATCCTCATCATGACATTGGAAGAAGGGGTAATTAAGATGCATAGAGGGTATCATGGAAGGCATTGATGAGGTGTGGAGGGTATGAATCCTAATATTTGTAGCATTTATGTCCTAAGGATGTCTTTTCAAGAAATGAGGTCACCTGATGATGTAGATATTCAATATTCATTTCCAAAAAAAATTATTCAACAAGTTTCTATGGAATTCTTAATTAGGCTTCAACTTGGACTAATTAACTTTAAGCATGATTAAGCACTTTGTGCACAAATTACTCAAATCGATTAGAATGCCTTGTTATTAGTCCAAAATTTAACGAGATTGGAATTAGAAGGCAATGTCAGATGTGATGGATCCACTATCCCATTTAGGATGTTACCAACACCAAATAACAAAGTCACATGTCTTGTGTAAGAGATTTGATAGGAAAGAGCAATCCAGAGCACCTAGGTGCAAAATTAGCATTTTGACTCAAAATGATTTGATCAAAGTTAGTTGGCTCATAAATTACATTGCCCCATTTAGTGATACCCTGCCCAAAATTGGCACTTGAATATGTTATTTTCACATCATTTAACATGTTTTAGTGTTTTTAGGCCAAATTGTGCATTTCAAGTAGAAATTGGTCAAAATCCTAATTAGGGGTTATTGGTGGATAGATTTAGGTGTCTACAGTTTGCCCCTATTTGGGAATATGTTACAAACCATAGGCAAAGCAATGTCTTCTCAAATAATGAGAAAGGATTGTATGTCAAAAAGAAGATGATGGTTGAAGAACAAAGTTCCAAATGGTTTTGGGAAGCCTATGATGATGCTCCCTTGAGGAAGTGGTCATCACATTTATTGATGGATGGTCCCTCAAAAAGGAGAAAGAAGAAAGGTGGAATTAACCCATGGTTGAGATTAATCTAAATGAGAAAATGCTTTCATGAATTGATTTAAAAAGGATGTTGATTTGCCCAAAGGTGGTTATAATCAGGAATAAAAGTCAAAATAATTATTTGCCCATAGGTGGTTATAATCATGAAGATGACTTGGATTAGCTAAAATTCATGGTTGTGCCCCAGTTAGGGTTGATTAACAAGCATAACTCAAGGATATAACCTAGAATATAGATTAAATATGAGTGGGTGTAAAGTGATGAAATAGATGAATATAAGAATAAGATTGATTAGTGTGAATGATTCAATTATACCTGCCAATGAGGAGATGCATGTCCTTATTAGCAATGATACAATTAGAATGGTTAATGGGTTAAGTTGATCAAGGGTGGGATGGAAAGATTTTCCAAGGTGCCAAGGAGAAACTTATGTGGCTCCATTGATTTTATACCTTCATGAAGCTTATTTTTGCTATAGCATGTGATGGTAGGCATCATGATAGAACACCATGAAGCCTTGGTTGAAAAATTCATAAGTATTGACTCCCAATATCCAATAAACACTAAAAAATAATACACCAATGATAAAAATCATGATGATAATATTGACATATGAATATGGATAGACTCAAAAATAATGTGCTCAAGTAATCACCCAATGAATGCATATAGACTGAGTCAAGGCAACAATGTTGAAAGCAAATAAATAGGAAAACAAATAAACAAATAAACAACCTAAAATAAACAAACAAAATAAAAAGACTTAAAACAAAAGTAAAAGAAAGCATCCTAACAATGATTGTGCCCTAGTAAGGTAGATCAAGGATAACTAATTAAGTTTAGATAGGACAAATATTTTTGGATTTTTGAAATGTAATGAATGCTTTTGGCATTTTGAGGTATCTTAAATTGTTAGAGAATGACATGATACCTACTCGCAAATAGTGAGAGCATTTGGCTTAGGTTGCTTACAAAACAATGAGAGCGTATGAAAAGGGGGACTAAGGTGACCTCAACATGAATTGAGAATGACCTACATAGTCCTAAAATGACCTCAAGTCATAGTAATTCCATCTACACAAAAGGAAAGGAAAAACCAATTAGGTCCCAAAAAGTTCTCAAATCTAGCAAATGACTAGTCAAATGAAAACAATAATGGCAAGGTGATGCAACAATGCATGGTAAACAAGTGTTACCCCTAATTTTCCCATAGGTGGTTATAACTAGGATACAAAAGAATAGGTCAATGATACTAATTTTCCCATAGGTGATTATAATTAGTAGTAAGACAAGTGAGACATTGATTTGCCCATAGGTGGTTATAATTAGGCTCACATAAACAAATTTGATATAGGATGGAAAATTAAATATATCTTTCTAGATCAACTATCACACTAATTTCATATAATTTCATTGTAAACATGGATTTGACAAGAGTTGAAACCTGATCAAAATCCTCTCACAAAAAGTGTAGGAAGAACCAAAGTAACCAAGATCAAAATAGGATTGGGTAGGATGACTAAAAATAGGCTTTGGTATAGATAGGAATGGAATGATAAGATGGATAAAATGGTAATAGAGTTACCCCCAAGTGATGGGGTAAATGGTAGGAATATTCGATAATGGAAAAAGTATATGTAATAACGGGAATAACATGGCAATGTGAAACTATATGGTACAAGTTTTTGGCTTGGGTGTGGTTTTTGATTATGTTGTTCCTATTGATGGGGAGATGCAAATCCTAATCAAAAAATGATATAAATAAAATACTCAATCATGTTAATTTATATTCCACACCTCCTCTGAATAGCTACTACATCAAGAATGGCCTGTAGAATGTGATTCTAAGAATGTTCTTGTGATCTTCATTGGTTATTAATTTTGATTCCTTTAAGTGTTGAGATAAGGTATCTTTATAGCCTTTTCAAAGGAAAGTGTGACCATGGATGGTAAATAGGGATAAATAATGTATGTTAGGTTTGATTGTGAAATGGAATGGTAGATGATAATGTAATATGGAACGATTGAAAAATAAATGAAGATCGAGACATTAAGTCACACATAATGTTGTTGATGTCAAATTTAACATAATTTTGGTTGTGACAAGTCTAAATACTTGTTATCTTGATAGGACCACTAGATTTTTATATTGTTTGATCTTTAGATTAGCTACCATATAATTAGGTTGTAGATAGGAAGCTATTTTAATTTTATCTTTGATTTTGTCTTCATCAAGTAGTGAAGAAATTTTGTGCTCAACTATTGGTGCCTTAAATAGGTTTTCACCAATAAATGTGTCCTTATTAACAATGATATAATTAAATTGGTTAATGGGTTAAGCTGATCAAGGGTGGGATGGAAGGTTTGCCAAGGTGCCAAGGATAAACTTTTATGGCTCCATTGATTATAGACCTTTATGAAGCTTATTTTTTCTATAGCATGTGATAGTAGGCATCATGATAGAACACCATGAAGCCTTGGTTGAAAAATTCATAAGGATTGACTCCCAATATCCAATAAACACTCAAAAACAATACACCAATGATAAAAATCATGATGATAATATTGACATATGAATATTGATAGACTCAAAAATAATGTGCTCAAGTAATCACCCAATGAACGCATATAGACTGAGTCAAGGCAACAATGTTGAAAGAAAATAAATAGGCAAAAAAATAAACAAAAAAACAAACAAACAACCTAAAATAAATAAACAAAACAAAAAGCCTAAAAACAAAATAAAAAAAGCATCCTAACAATGACTGTGCCCTAGTAAGGTAGATCAAGGATAATTGACTAAGCTTAGATAGGACAAATATTTTTGGATTTTTGAAATGTTATGAATGATTTTGGGATTTTGAGGTATCTTATCTTGTTAGAGAATGACAAGATACTTGCTCACAAAATAGTGAGAGCATTTGGCTTAGGTTGCTTGCAAAATGGTGAGAGCATATGAAAAGGGGGACTAAGGTGACCTCAACATGAATTTAGCATGACCTACATAGTCCTAAAATGACCTTAATTCATATTAATTCCATCCACATAAAAGGAACAATTAGGTTCCAAAAATTTCTCAAATCTAGAAAATAACCAGTCAAATGAAAATAGTAATGGCAAGGTGATGCAACAATGCATGGTAAACAAGTATTTCCCCTAATTTTCCCATGGGTGGTTATAACTAAGATAAAATAACATAGATCACTGATACTAACTTCCCATATGTGATTATAATTAGTAGCAAGACTAGTGAGACACTGATTTGCCCATAGCCAGTTATAATCAGGCTCACATAAACAAATTTGATATAGGATGGAAAATGAAAGATATCTTGATAGATCAACTATCACACTACTTTCATAGAATGTTATTGTAAACATGGATTTGATAAGAGTTGAAACCTAATCAAAATCCTCTCACAAAAAGTGTAGGAAGAACCAAAGTAACCAAGATCAAAATAGGATTGGGTAGGATGACTAAAAATAGGCTTAGGTCTAGATAGGAATGGAATGATAGGATGGATAAAATGGTAAGAGGGTGTCCCCAAAGTGATGGGGTAAATGGTAGGAATATTCAATAATGGAAAAAGGATATGTAATAATGGAAATAGCATGGAAATGTGAAACTGTATGGTACATGTTTTTAGCCTGGGTGTGGTTTTTGATTATGTTGTTCCTGTTGATGGGGAAATGCACATCCTAATCAACAAATGATACAAATAAAATACTCAATCATGTTAATTTCTATCCCACACCTCCTTTTAATAGCTACTCTATCAAGAATGGCTTGTATAATGTGATTCTAATAATGTTGGTATGATCTTCATTGGTCATTAATTTTGATTCCTTTAAGTGTCGAGATAAGGTATCTTTATAGCCTCTATAAAGGAAAGTGTAACCAAGGATGGTAAATAGGGATAAATAATGTATGGTAGGTTTGATTGTGAAATGGAATGGTAGATGATAATGGAATGTGGAATGATTGAAAAACAAATGAAGATTGAGACGTTCAGTCACATGTAATGTTGTTGATGCCAAAATTAACATAATTTTGGTTATGACATGGCCAAAGACTTGTTCTCTTAATAGGACCACTAGATTTTTATATTGTTTGATCTTTAGAGTAGCTACCATATAATTAGGTTATAGATAGAAAGCTATTTTAATTTTATCTTTGATTTTGTCTTCATCAAGCAGTGAAGAACTTTTGTGCTTAGCAATTGGTGCCTCAAAGAGGTTTTCACTAATAAATTTGTCTTGATTGTCTCATAGCACCTTCAATAAGGTTTCACTAAGGAATGTTAACTTTTGACTTTGATTGTCTTCTAATGCTTCTAAAAAAATTTCACTAGAAGATGTTAAGTTTTAACTTGGATTATCCCCTAGCACCTCTGAAAAGATTTTACTAGGAGAGTGTTCTTGTGATCCCAATCAACACTTGTGGGAGACAGAATGTCAATGATATGGCTATTTTTGTTGATGATAATGGCCTATGGAATGGTAATGAAATGGGGAGAGGTTATACAATCCTCATAGAATATAGTAGGATAAATTGTGTCGAAGCTAAATTACTCATCCTCAAAAATTGTAGAAGAATCAAAAATATATTCAAATTAATCTGAGGTATGCATAACCAATGTTGTAATAACCATGAACATATTCTTCTTCTAAATCTAATTTTATCTCAAGGGACTCTGAATTCGAGGGTGAGACTAATGTTGATCCTGATTATGATGATAAACCTAATGTTGATTTAACAATATAACTTGACTCTAAATCTAATTCATTATCTTATGGGTACTCTGTTATAATGATGTCTTATTGAATATTTGGTTTTGGATAAGTAACGACCTGTGATGGCATAATGGGCTCCACAAAAACTAGTTTATCAGAGTGGGACTCCTCTAGGATAAGAAAAAGGTCAAGAGACAACTCCTCAAAGATTAGTTTTTCAATAGGTGGATCTTGAAAAATAGGCATATGGTCAAGGTAATGATTTACCTAAAGGTATTTATAATCATTAAAGAGTGACTCGGCAAAGACTAGCTCATCAAAGTGAGACTCCTCGATAATTGGCATAAGATCAATAGGTGATTCATCATTGGTTGATTTATCATAAATGGTTGGTTCAACAAAAACATCTTAGATTGATTGGTTATCTTGGCCTTGGTTTCCAATGAGTTGGAAAATACCAATTTTGAACATAGTTTGGTCTTCAAATGATTGGATCAGTTGAGGTTTGGATGGGATTGGTACTGGATGAAGAATGACTTATGGTTAGATAAGGGCATTAGGGAGCATGATTTCTTTCATGAGCCAAAGGAAAAAGTCTTGAGATGGTAATGATAGGGTGTTATGGAGCTTTATTGCCTACACAAGCCAAAGGACTAGGTCCTAGAATGATGAAGGGACCTTGTGGAGCTTGGTTTCTTGCACAAGATAAAGGATGAGGTCCTAAAATGATGAAGGGGCATTATGGATCTTGATTTCTCATACAAACCAAAGGATGAGGTCTTGGTATAGAAATGGTTGGGCATTATGGAGCTTAGTTACTTGCATAAACAAAAGGATGAGGTCTTGGTATGGGAATGGTGCAAAATTGTGGTCCTAGAATATAAATGATATGATGTGGTGGAGCCTGATTACTTGTATAAGCCAAAGCATCTAAGTCTTCCTCATAAAATATATCATCCCAATTGTGAGCTGGCTTATAATCTGGTTCTTGACTATGTTCCATGTACTGATTATTATAAAGAGAGTATGGATTCATATCCCCAAAAACATTATCCATAGTTGGGTCTTCAAAGTCTTCCTCATAAGCCTCTTCATGCCAATCAAGGTTTTGATTTAGATTTTGTGGATTTTGACTATGTTGCCTATATGGATTATTATAGGGAGAATAATAAAACTCCTTAGAAAATATTTCTCTATAGGGGTTCTTTGTGGGATTTTGTGTGGCCATTATATCATAAGTTGGATTGTACGTGACTCCACCACAAGTGTAGCTAGACATATCCACATAAATGATGAAATCTCTAAAATAAAAAGGCTTAGATTTCTACAAACTCTTAAAAACTATCCAAAGGACAAATGGTTCAAACTTAGTCTAACTTGTTCGAAGGTGGAGTTGTATCTCCAATGTGGTCTAAAAGTGGAGATGTGTCTCCAAAATTATTTATGCTAAAACTTGGAATAAAACAACCTGACATCAAATGTCTAATGTCAAATTTCATATGCACAAAAGGTCAATCATATGAATAAAAATTGGCATATAAAAATTCTAGGTCAAAGTGTTCCAAACAAGGTCTAAACTAGGAAAGGGAAAAGTTAAGTTACTAGGTCTTTTGTCCAAACACATAGTCAAAATCTAGGCTCGAATAAATAGCCATATGCTAGGAATTTTTTCCAAATGATTTAAAAATCTATACTTGAAACAAAAATTGATGTGATTTGATTTAATCTAACAAGTTTGCAAACAACTTTGACATATACCTAACACATAGAATCAAACATAAACATGATCAGTTGGCATAAGGCATAAGACAAAAGGCTCTTTGAGAAAGTCTATGTTCTCCCAAATAAAATAACAAATAATGATGAACATAGGCACTAAAAAAATAAACCATCAATACTTTTTCAAATTTGGGTAATCGATTAACCAAAGTTATGCAACCCAAAAGAGAAAGATATGTGTATCAGCCCCATGAATTAAGGCCTAAATAAAAATCAATGTTTGAATCCAAACTTGACAAGGCTAATAGAAAACTTAATGTTGAAAGATAGGATTTGACCAAACAACCTAGACAAGATTGGACAACATGACAACACAAGACAAAAGTCTAAATGGTTGATGTGAAATAGTTTGAAACTAATGGTTTTTGATATAAGGTAAACAAGTCTTGAAACAAATTGAGAAGCCTAATGGTATAATCATGTTCAAATTATGTGATTTATGTTATGTTTCAAAGACTCAAAGGCACAAATGGTTTGACATGATTTGGCTAGCATAACACTACCCTCATCAACTCAAATTGACACACACACTAACAATTTTTAATAAAAATTTCAAGGCACAAGTGTGGTATAAAATGGCTAGCATAACACCTCTTTAGACAAAAGAGTGACATATAGACAAATTGGTTTTGACATGGCTTTATGAAAAAATAAACAAGTTTTAGTCAAAAAAACACCAAGTAAGATAAATGACCAAAATACTCTAAGTATAATCATCCAAATCCTAGCAAGGGTATGGAAATGTGGGGTTGACTAAACTAGCAAGCTTTCAAACATTTCTATGGGAATCAATTACACAATGACTTTCATGTCAAATGATGTAAAAGATAAGCATGAAAATGGGGTGACCATGGCATTGGCTATTTGTAAAAAGTTCTAGTCCTTTTTATAATCACTACATCCTACTGTTCACTCAGTGTAGTGCAATGTCCAAATGTAGATACGTCCCATGTGAAACTTATAAGGAGTAGATGAAGTCAATGGTGGGAGATGAAACCCTAGGTCAAATCTTCCCTAAAGAACTTGTGGGAGGTGATGAAGTCTCCCTTGTAAGCTAAGTTTTCATAAAAACAAAGAAATCATGGCAGTATAAAGACTTTAGGGTCATTTTCAAGGTCACCTAAAATTTTATGAGTTTTTAGGGAGTGATTTAGATGACTTTCTTTCTAATCCTTGGACTAGGCTACTTGCAATAGGAATGGTGCTTTTGATTCCAAGGGTTCCCTAAAGGGGACAAATGGAAGAGCATACATGTAACATCCCTCTTTTTTCCAAACAAAAATTTAATTTAAACAACTAAGTGAATACAAAAAGATTGAAAGGTGAGTTCATTTTTAAGCCCAAATGGAAAATGAGGTGGTGTTCATTTGACCCCTTGGTCTTAGTTGAAAACTTTGAAAACATTCACCATAAACATCTAATTTTTTTGTTAAACACCAAAATAAGGTTCCTAATTGATTTTTAAGCATGTAAAAGGTGATCTAAAACATGTTTTTAGCAAATGTCAATCTTGGTCCTGCAATAAAAATGTTATCATGTCCTTTAGCCTTAAGTCTCTTTTAGGTTTGAAATAATGAAATTTAAAAAAAGAGCTCTCAGGTCTATGTTTTAAGAAAAACACAATGACTGATGTCAGTTATATAACTGATGATAGTTACACTAGCTAATTGGTAATGGTTATCTAACTGACATTAGTTATACCAATAGTGACCGATGATAGCTATCCAACTGATGTCAATTTTACTAACTGACGTCAGTTACTATGTAAACCTGTGACAAAGGAAAATGGAAAAACAAAGTTATAAAATCAATTTGCAAGACTTTTAATGATCCAAATAAAGATTTTAAAGCTTTAAAATGATCTTCTTCATGTGTGGGATGCGTTTGGTCCCATTGGTCATGCCATATATGATATAGGAATTTGGCTCAAGAGAGGGTGGTTAGTATGGTGTTAGTTTCAATATGAAAACAAAATTGAAAGAAACACACTAACTAGCATAACATTTCTAGGCCTAGACACTAGGGAGAGCTTAGTTAACAAACATGAATAAAACACATAACTAAAATTCAAAAGAAACCTTCTTTTACCTTCCTTGGATGCTCAAAAATTCTTGTTGTAGTGGCTTGCTTAGCTTGTGCTCATGAAGTCCTTGGAAATGGAAGCTTGGTTACCTCCATCTCTCCTTGGCACCTTTGGCTTATGGCTTGGCTTAGATTAGAAGTAATTTGGCATGGTAACACTAATTGCATGAAGATTTGTAATCAATTATGCATTATAACTTTGCATAATCATGTCTTTTGAAGATATTTGAGCATAATAACTTTGCACCAAAATATCTTAGAAATGAAATTCATGGCCTCTCTATTTATAGATTTTTGAGAATGTCTAGAATCAACCTAAACCATCCATCCTGAGATTGAGATGTGTGGTTGAGGATTAATTCAATTTTTGGAATTAAGTTTATAATTATCCTCATCATGACATTGGAATAAGGGGAAATTTAGAGGCATGGAGGGCATCATGTAAGGCATTGATGAGGCATGGAGGGTATGAATCCTGATATTTATGGTATTTATGGCCTAGGGATGTCTTCCAAGAAATGAGGTCACCTGATGATGTAGATATTAAATATTCATTTCCAAAACAAATTATGCAACAAGTTTTTATGGAATTATTAATTAGGCTCTAACTTGGATCAATTAGCTCTAAGCATGATTAAGTACTTTATGCACAAATTACTAAAATTGATCATAATGCCTTGTTATTGGTCCAAAATTTAATTGGATTAGAATTAGAAGGAAATGTTAGATGTTTTGTATCCATTATTCCATTTAGGATGTTACCAACACTAAATAACAAAGGCACATGTCTCATGTAAGATATTTGATAGGAAAGAGCAATCTAGAGCACCTAGGTGCAAAATTGGCATTTTGACTCAAAATGATATGATCAAAGTTTGTTGGCCCATAAATTGCATTGCCCCATTTGGTGATACCCTAGTCAAAATTGGCACTTGAATATGTTATTTTCACATAATTTAGCATGTTTTAGTGTTTTTAGGCCAAATTGTGCATTTTAAGTAGAAATTGGTCAAAACCCTGATTAGGGGTTATCGGTGGCTAGATTTAAGTGTCTACATCTTTAACTGAATTAGCTTAAAGATACCTCCAAACTTATTAATATAAATGATCTTTACATATAATTACTATCACTAACCCTGGACATGTCAAATCCATAAATCTTAAATAATATTTGCAATAATTTTACATAAATCTTCAATGAATAGATATATTTAACTAAATAAGCCTAAAAACTAGTCTAAACCCATGAATATCAGTGATATTTACACAATTTAAGATAAGAAGACACAAATTTGTAAAGTATTAACTAGTCTTTGAATAAAATTCACTAAAATTAGTAAAGAATACTTCAAATTTACAAAGCTTAAGCTTAAGAGGCAGTCCTTCTACCACCAATGAAACTCATATGTTGATGTATGTATATGTATAATAGGGTTCTCATAGTGTTGAAAAAAATTCTCATTTCAAGATTTGAGGAATATTTTACATTAGTTGTTGGTTTTAATCTTCTTGAGATCGAAGGTGAAACAACCAAGTTATATGACTATTTCACAAAATGATAATTCAAGTGGTTATTGAGAAAAACCATGGTCATAAATTTTTGTGAAAGATCTAAATTAATATGAACCAAGTCTAATGAATAATTATCAAAACCTAAACTCTAAAAAAAAATCTAACCTGAATATTTATAATGAAAAGTTAAACTATAATGATTTGATCCAAAAAAAGGAAAATAAGTAGGGTAGGATAGGAAGAAGGATGTTACTGATCTTCAATCCAAACATATTGACAAAGCTTAAATTTCATCAATGACATGCAATTAAACTAGCACATGACATGAAATTAAAAAAATCATATATCTTATCATATACTAGGCAAATTTCTAAGGATATTTGAAACAATGCAAATTAGAAATCAAATTCACTTGAAGATTTACTTTCACAAGAAAATTGCATTTGCACATCTTCAAAAAAAGTAAAGAAAATGAAATGAATATGAAATATTTTAGTCAACCTACAATAATCTCAAATTAATAACTTTGCATTGAACATATTCACATCTAGAATTCATAAAATCAATTCAAACTAAACATCAAACTAAATATTTGAGGAAGTAGCCATGATAACAAACACACAAACAAAATGAGATAATATTTACTAAATTTTCTTTCTTGCATTACTTGTTCCAAAATTTACACAAAATGTTTTCTCTAAAAACTTCCTCCCTTTTTATAATGGCAATACCCCTTTTTATAGGTAACCTATGAGTTATGTCAGTTAATCACTATCAAATGATAATTGAACAATTTTCAAGGATAGTTTTCCTTCTACAACATTCTAGAATCAATGACACTTTTCAAGTTGACTAAACTATGAGCCATGTGCATTAAAAATTACACATGTTTTTACAAAATGGAATATTCTTTCAAAATTATTTATATGATTTTGTTACAAAAGAATATGTTAAGACAACTCAATTCACTTTGAAACACCCCTATTTATACAACCTTTTATTTTTGCTTTAGGATCTTCATGGAT
This sequence comes from Torreya grandis, assembly GCA_037957365.1. NCBI lineage: Eukaryota > Viridiplantae > Streptophyta > Pinopsida > Cupressales > Taxaceae > Torreya > Torreya grandis. The sequence goes on along the minus strand of JARHVA010000549.1, from coordinate 1,544,240 downwards.
TTCTCATATTGTTCATCAATCAACTTGAGATTGATGATTAGTTTCATGAGCAATTCTTCTTCTTACCCTACCAAGTCTTTAAATATTTCATCAGCTCTGTATTAGGCTTATTTAATGCTTCTAGCATTATTAATCTTCTCTTCTTTTGACAAGATCATATCTAAGATATGCTTTTTATCTACCCATGTAGTGCCCAAGCTTTTATTCTTTACTTCTTAGATGAATTAATTAGCTATGTGTTTGAACTTTTCATCATTTATCAAGCCTGCAGGACTTAGGATGGTAGGATCCTTAATCAAGATTCTTAATATTTGTACCATTCTATTCTCTAATTGTTTGAAGTCATTAGAGATACCTTCAATTCCTTTGGACCATTTATTCACATCCCTTATCTTATCCATCAAAATTATCATAGCCATATTTAAATTTGATAGACTTACCATTTTGAACTTAGGAATTTGGCCTTTCATTAGTATATTAATCAATTTCTTCACCTTATTATCTGAAGCTTGCCATTGATTGACTTTTTTCATAACCATGGAATGTCATTTGTTTACCACATCCAACTTAGACTTTATATATTTCAAGGAACTAAATGTACCATATATAGTGGCTTCAAAGCTATTAACAATGTTCCCTAGAACTGACAAAATGAATTGTTCTTCTAGATTCTTCTTTTCCTACTTTAGGCCTTTGATGATATCTTGAAACATTTTTGCCTAAGATTGTGCTAATTCTAAAACATCCTCTTCAAAAATAGGATCCTCCCCTAGTCTTTATCCTTTATTCTAAGTTAAATGGGTCAAATGTTCAACCTTTAGATGTAGCATTCTTGACCACCTTCCATGACCACTATCTCAATGACTCTTTATAAACCTTTAATATCTAGATCATATCTAACCCCAACTAAATATTGGCCCATTTATTACTTGGTACCCCTATTTGTATGTCAACTAACTGACTTAGAGTATCCAATCTCTTTGACTCTTCTTCTTGTAAATCTAGGATCTATGGATTCAATTCCTATTGCATAGGAATGTTTGTAGTATTTAATATAGTCCATGTATGATAAGTAAGGACTTTCTCCAACCTTGGTTCATATATGAATCATTCAATAATAGGTGGTCCATATATTGAATTATCTTCACTAAACAAATTGATGTTCTCCAAAGGTGGTTTAATGGTCACTTTAGGCTTATTTGCCTTTAAGACTATTATAGTCTCAACTTTTCTCTTAAGAAGATCAATGACTATCAATTCCAATTAATTTTCCTTATCCTATTTGGCTTCTTCAAAATTATATCCCTCTACTTTTGAGTCTATCTTATATGTCATGGATAAAATTCTTAGTGCATCCTCCATAGATTTTTAAGGATCTAATGCTATTATGTGAATCTCCTATTGAGGCAATTATTTCTCTATTGTTTTAGAAGACTTAGGACTGATTAGCTTGAAGCAAAATCACTTAGTTTTTTCTTTTAAATTATATGTTTGGATATCTATTGGTGGAAGCCTATAAAAACCAACATATATTAGATGATACTATCTAGGACCAAGTTTTTATCTATCTTCCATCTTTTAATCTCTTTACAGTCTAGAATCAAAATTTATATTATGCTCTTTTAGTCTCCTAGAAAATTCATAGTAGGAGGTTACCTTAGTGTATATAAATTCAAATACACTAGGTTCATGGTCATATGGCATAGCCAAAATACCTTTGATCCTCAAATGTTACTTTATCCTGCCATAGGGATCCCATTATCTAATATCATCAATCTACAAGTTGAAGGATAGCCTTTGATTTGTAGTAGCTTTAATGTGATCCCATTGTCTCAAAATATTTTTGTCAATTGTCATGGGAAAACTATGTAAAAGTCCTTTCCTCTTAGTTATGAAAGTTCTATCTATCCTATTGAACAACTGGTAACCTACTTCTTATTATGCCAACTTGTTAGGTACATGAATTGGTAGTTTGAGAAGAGTAGTTTGGGTTCCTTCAATTATTATAAATATGTAATTAAGATATAACCATATGTCTCCCATTTCCTCAATGGATTTCTTGATTAAAGGTCTTATTTTCATCATAGGAATACCATCAATATCTTGACTCAATGTAGGGTAAACATAGTCATAAATGAATTGGATATGATCTCTATATCTATAAATGTGCAATTTTGAATAGTATTGAAACACAGTATAGGTACCATTAGGGTACCATTCTCTTTGATTAGGGATTTTTGTGGTAGCACATAGGGCATCTAACATATAGGAAATCATGTACAATTCATGTCTTTTATTTGTCTAAATCCCAAAAATCTTTCTTCTTAAGTAAATACTGAATATTTCACCTAATGGAGGAACCACCACTTCTTCAATAATGAAATATACCACAAGGATGCACATTGGTTCTACATTTGTTGTATTTTCACATTCATAAAAAAAAATTAGCATGGTCATGGCCATCCTAACTCTAGGTCTAAATTGGCCCATAGGCATGTTTTTTACAAGATATACAATGCCTTGGTTTCCTAATTCTAACCTTTTAACTAGGATGTCCATCATGGTGTGTTTTTGAGCCCATGAATTAATGGAGGCTAAGTCTATCTGGGCCTTAGGTAACTTGTAATAAGACTCAAAATCAAAATGGGATATATATGTAATTTTACTCAGACTATGTTCATGAATAATCATACCTTGTCAATTTTAGTATCTTTAAGAATTGGACTCAAGACATCAATACAGTGTAATACCTTTAGTTTAGTAGCAACATAATGGATTATAATCATCTGAATTGACATGATGTCATCATAGATCTTGTTTACTAGGAGTAATTTATCTTCTTATTTGGTCAACACTCCCTGGTTCTCAATTGTCTAGAACAACTTTGAGTAATTATTATCTCCTATGTTTAATAAAGTAGATACAAATTCTATGTCCTTGAAAACTTGGCCCTATGCATCTAATGTTAGGTATAATTCAATCGCCTTCTTTGAATTAGATTTGAATGTTACCATTGCTATGATCTTAATTTAATTATCCTTTTTCAAATGATAATTCAACTCTCTCAGCTTAACATAGTGAATATAAGGATAATTTATGGGTTTCCATCTGTTCTAAAGCTTTTTGGAGGTTTAAACAGAGCTTTAATGGTGGCAAGTAAGTTCAAAATATGTGCTTTAGTGACTTATATTGAATTAGATCTTGTATTTATACCTTTCACATGCTTGGGCCCATAAGATATTCCAATATGATGTGTATGCTTATGTGGCATCACCTTGTCATGCAACCTAATTATTTTTAAAATGTGACTATTGTTGCTTGGACATGTGTCATCATCTCATGTCTCTTAAATCTTGATCAAATTCTCTCTATTCATCTCCATCTATACTTTTTGAACATGGGTCATTGATCTTCGATCTAAATTATTAAACGCATGCCATTGATCTCTTTAGGAGTCTTTTGGCCTTGAATTTCACTATAGCTATTAATATTTGATCTGGGCTTAGGAGATTTTGTCACTTGGTAGGATCACATGAAATATGTGTACCTTATAGTTAGTTTCCATCACTTTAATACTCTTACATCACATGGTAACATTATGTGCAATCTAGGATCTCTGACTCCTTGATTCACTTTATACCATTGATCTTGATCTATGTGATTAAATGTTCATTGTTAATGTGATAAATGCATGATCAAATTTGTACCATTGATGTGTTGCCTATTCACCTAATTTAATATGGATCATTGATCTGTATCTAATTCACCATGAGTGTGACACTTGTCACTAGTACATTTGATCTTAATATCCTTTGACATGTTGACTCCAAGCTCACCATTAGATCTTCATTTCACAAGTGAATGCACTGCATTGATCCTTGATCTTGACCTTTTGATTTGGGAGATCATTCATGTATTGTTGATCTTAGATATGAGCTTTTGATATTTTTCCACTTGGAGACACCATGTGTTTTTGTACCTACGAATAACAAAAGCAATGAAGTAAGGGTTTGGGATATATAAAGACTTAGGATAAAATTTAGACTAAGTTTTTAATGAATTAATAAATTCAATTGGAACTTAGGCTAAAATTAAACTAAGACTTAGTCAGAAATAAAGTGCCCTATTGATAATGTAAATTCATTTTAATAAGAACCTAGGCTAAAGTCTCTAGACTAAGGTTTTAATTGTCATTTAAATGTGTATTTAATTAATCGACTAAAGACCAAAGGTTAATCAAAAGGGTCAAATTGATCATTGAAGCATAAACCATGAATACTTGCTCATTTCAATGGAAATCCATTAAACCTGCAAAATGGAAACACATGAAGCAAATGTTAGAAACATTAGATAGAGTCAAGCAAAACATGATATTCAATAATGTACTTTGATCAATTTGAATGCATAATTTCTATCACAATTTGCAAAAGTGAATAGGGTCCTCATTTTTCATAAATGGGGGTATGTTGACCTCAATAGGGTGTATAAAAACCCTAACAATAACCTACATTAATTAATTACTTTTTAAAAATCTTAAAAATTATCCACTTAAAATTAATTATATCAAAATGATCGGTGATTTTCTCATTAACCTATGTTAGTTTTTAGTCTCTAACATAAAGTGAGATTGTTTGGGTCCATCTTTGGTCAAACACTGTCACATTATACATACATTAAAAGGTGTTACTCTATTTGTTTCTCTAGTCAAATTTGTCTCATTTATATCTTCATCAAAAATGTTTACATTTCATTTCCTTGTCTTATGTGAAATAATAAAATTACTTAGTTTTTTTCTCTGGTCAAATCTTATTGTATTTTTACCTTGTTCAAGATGTATTCATTGCATACTCTTGACTTGTGTGAAATAAAATGTTACTATATATGTATCTTGGTCAAATTTATTCCCTTTTATGTCTCATATTGGTTAGAATTGTACATTTCATACCTCTTTTGTGTGAAAGTGTATCATTACTATGTCCACATTCTGAGTTTGAATTGGTATTTATACTACTTGTGTTCAATTTGTGTCTCAAACCACACCTTATCTTATTTGATTTCATGCTTTTATTTTATCTATGTGAGTTTGAAACCATTCTACTCTTGTTCTTAAATTCTCATTCTAAGGTCATTTATAATTAAGATTCCATTTTATTCCCTTATGTTTGATTCAACTCTATTCAAGTCAAAATATTTCTCTGGTCAGTTCCAGTTCATTTTCCCACTTCTGTCTATGGTTTATTCCAAGTTCAAGTCCAATCCAGTCAACTCTATTTAAAATCAATTGTTCATAGTCAAGTTCTCTTGAAGTTAACTCTATTCGAGTCAAATGTTCACTTTGCATTTTTGAGTCACATTTTTAGGTCTTTTCTAAATCATTTCTTTATCTTTTTGTTCAATCTCTCACACCTATTGTTTGGGAATTATGAAGTCATGACATCCATCTTTTCTTTCATTTGAATCCAATTCTAATCTGATATTTCCCCTTATAGGCATCCTTTCTTGGGGGCATCATTCAATTAGTCTTCTATCACTATTTAAAATTCATTCAATGGCATCCATTACAAATTTTGATAGATCTTACCTACGTGACCCTGGTCATGCTAGAAAAAGGGCAACCATTTTGATACTTTTATCCCAAATGCATTTGAATTTTAAAATACAACAATCATGTCAAAATTTAAATCCATTTAATTAATCTTTAGAGCACATATTTTACCAATTAGTTACAATAAACATGATTTTATATCCATGTACTATGCCTTTTGTCAAAAATGATCCCAAACCTAAGTGGTACCAAAAAAATAATATTGTGAGTATCATAGGATTCAAGGTCATTAAATTAACCAATGTGTTGGGTTCAATATGTATGTCCAAAGTTTGATATACCATGTATATATCATGATTGATTCACAACATTCCTATCAAGTCTTAATCCATAGCCCATCTATAAGCCAAGATAAAATAGACTCATTATTTTAGGTTAGACAAAGCTTATCTCAACTTGTAGATCAAATTTATCCAATCTTAGATTCCCATCCAGCTTTTGATCCCTAAACAATCTAGTAATCCAATCATGTCTTGCCATTACCCTTCAAGTGCCCTCAGTGATCTGTAAACTCCCAACTGATTTCCATGTGAAAATATTTATAAAATAGATACTTGATCAAATAGTCATTTTCCTATTTAACTAAAATGGAATTGACTCAAATTTGATCTTTAAAACTGAATGAAATGGTTTATTCTTCAATTGAATCAAAACTAAATGAAAAAGGTTGTAAGTTCATTCATTTACCCATTCAATCAACCCAATAAAAAAACCCAAAGTTTTCCAAATATCCATTAATTATCATTATGATTAAATTTTCATCCAAAATGATTAATAACTAAATAAAATGTGGAAAAGAATGCAAAAATAAACAACTCATGATAACAAGGTTGATAACAGAGTTTGCCTGCTATTCGATCTATGTCTTTGAGTTCACTAGAATATGAATCGATCTATTTTTGTTACTTGTAAGTACATGTCAAATATTAAAATCATCAAATAGATTATCTAAAACTATACTAAAATAGTAGATAGCCCTTTGAAAAGTCTTGAAACTCATGGTCGAACTTGTCACCTTCTTGTCACGTGTGCAGTATTGCTTTCTCCTAGTTCTCTACCAAAAAATTCTCAAAAAGGCTTTCTAAAATGGCTCAAAAAAACTAAAAATTAGGAAAATAGCATATCAACAGAACTATCTTAGAGTCTAGAATAACTTTCTAGTTTTGACCAAGAACTGAAAATGTCTGTAGATGCGTCAAAATTGAGGATGAATGCAAACTAGTTTGTGTGCAATAAAAACACAACCAAATATCACATGCCTAATAACACCCATTTTGAGCCTTTATATATTAGTTGCAACCCCAGAGTGTAGTGATAAGATGGTTATCCTTTTATGTGGAGGTCACAGGGTCAAATCCCTTGTCTTTGGCACCAAATCATGCCAATCTCCATATTAAATAGCAAATCCCTTCATTTGGTTACAACCATCCACCTTTGGTGGAATGGTAAAGGGCTTAACATGGGAATGAGAGGTTGGGGGTTGGATCCTCCCCAACAACCTCTTACCTTTTATTATATATGGTGTTTTCATAAAGGATTTAAATCCCACATTCACGGGGATAGGATAAACTTTTAAATAAAACCTTTACCATTTTTAAACCCCTTGATTTTTATGCAAATAAACTCAGTCTTCAAGGGCCTTTTTCACGTAATGCCATTTTTCAATCATTTATTGACTCACATTATGCCACGTGTCAATTTTTACTTTTTGTGCCATGCCAGCCATGTCTCTTTATTGTCACATCATCATTTTTATTAGGTTTGACCACAACTTTGATTGGTCATAACTTTCACATATAGACTCAGATTTAGTCCATTTAAAATGTGTCAGAAAGCTTCTGATGAGATATATGCCATGGAACTAGTTTAAAACATTTCATGATCATCATTTTTTCTATTTTGACTAGCTTTGACCACTTATTGACCTAAACTTTAACCAACTACACCAAGAGCAAATAAGCTCTATTTCCTGAGTTTTGCATATCATCAAAAATCTCTCAATGAGACCTATCTAATGGTACAATTTTAGAGAGTATTAAATACATTCAAAAATTTCCTCTAGATCAAACCTCCTCATAAAGAATCTTTTGGTCTATAAAAGTCCAAATACTCCCTACATTTGCTAAATGGTTCTCTATATAAAAACCTACAGGAAGTCAACTATCCAACTACAATTATACCTATATATATGGAGAGTGAGACAAACTCTATATTCTACCAAACTAAATTATTTACCCAAAATATTCATTATATCTGGTGGCTTCTCTCAACCCCTACACTACATGAAGGTTAAGGTATTCTTCTTGTTATCACATAAGGGAAATCCCATTTCACATTATGCTACATACACCTATAGGATTTACAAACAACTGCACATACTACATTACAAATTTTTCCCATTTATGGGTCTTTGATATTACTCATATAAACATGAGAGTACAACAAGTTTGAAATTTAAACATTTCCCATAATATAGTGGGACTTATATGTATATTCACAGTATGAAAATGTACAGTACATTTGTCTAACCTAAGGTGACTAATACACAATATCTATTACCTAAGAATAATCAAGGGAACTAAAAAAAACTATTGTGTCCCTCTTTCCCTGTATCTATCAAACTCCAATGTCAACTTGGAGATTTTCCATAATAAGATATTCTTTATAACTTATAAATTTGTAAGTAACTATAAGTAAATATCAGTTAAAAGTGAGAAGAAACTAATTATTTTAAACCTATCTCGAGGCTTCTTTCACCATCTGACTACTCCTTGATTCATACCTCCATAAATCATCCAACTGAATTAGTTTTCCCAATAAGTCTATTACAAAGGAAAACTAAAAAAGGAGATAGCAAATATAAACTCTTCCAAAAATAACTTTTATCAAAAACTCCTTCCCTAGATCCTTTAGTTAGGAGTTCTCTAAAAATAATGTGTTAAAGAGAAGAAAAGCATGCTAATCAGTTATATTTATGCTTAGTAAAACTATTCAAATGAACTATATAATCCACAAGGGTTGTTCCCTCTTGATAGTTTCAATTAACTGAATAGTAAGTGGTTTCATCTTTTATAAAACTCTATAAAAATAAGAGTTGATGATCCATTTTATATTTTTAAATGATTTTAAAAATAAGTCTGCATAAAGGTATATTTTGTATCCAAACTAAACCACACAATGGTTATCCTAACTTCAAGGATTCAAACCAAAACTTGAGCTACATAGTTATGTTAAATTTAACTCATACCTTTTTGATAACTATGGAATGCACTTGTTGAGTACTGGCTAGAATATGTTAGTGTCTTAAATAAATTCCTATTTGCATCCTTAAAATCTTAATAAATTTTTGAACATGTCAATCTATAACCAATTAAAAACTCAAAATTCAAAGTGTAAAATTTGTCCAATACTGAACAATGCCTTTACCATTTCCATTTCTTACCATGGAACTAGTCTTTTCACTTGTTCCTATTATAAAGGACATAGGCATCCATAATATAATTAATAATCCAAAATATAAAGGTTACACAACCAGTTATCAAAGACCAAATTATTATGCCAAAACTAATATGAAATTAGATCATAACCATACCTCGATCTGCCATCTCAAGTGACCATATGTTGTAAATGATTAGTATAAAATAGACTACCCAAATGCCAATAATAGGTGGTGTTTACTGACCTACCTACATGATTGTCACAACCAAATAGTGATGTTTCTAAAACACTACCAAATAATCACTAGGTATAACTTGCAAATCATAGACATGTTGGTCATGCCTTATACAATTTGCATATATTGTTGTCCAATCAAAATGGAATCTGCCTACCATACATGTGAGAAGATGATCTAAGTATGATAAACCTATCACTCAAATCTTCCCTACAACTTACTCCATACAATAAAATAAATTACCCTCTTTAATGGGTCTTACAATGCATGTATATCCAGATTAAAAATAGTGCCCATATGGGTTTTTTTACTAATGTGTAACAAAATAGTAGATGTATATCAAAACATTACCTGTAGGGGTCTTATTTATAAATTCTACATAATAGATTATTATATTGGTTTTATTAAAAATGTGAGCATATAATAGAGGAAAAACCAAAAATGTTCAAAAGCCTTTTTCTATAAGTTGACATCTAACTATGCCAAACTTCTATTACCACCTAAGATTTATTACCAGCAATTGAATCCTTAGTGTAGGCCTAGCTCCCTCAATGGTTAACCTATGGATCATTGGATGATCTTTCATGAAACTCATCCTCTACATCACATTCAAGATGATCTCCTAGTGTATACAAGTCCAAAGTCTCACTAAAATAGCTATGACAAGATTGAGTAACATGCCTTATCTTGAGCTGAACTATCTATCCATGATCCAGATAAAGTTCTATGTCATCTCTTTCATTTATCATAAATGCCAATCGAGCAGTGAGATAGAATTTTCCCAAGACAACCTAATCCATTTCCAAATTAATGACATTGAGGGTAACTATGTCTAAGAATCATCTCCCGACCATAAATCTCAAGGTACAATAGCATGTTGTCATACCTTAAATAGTGCCATCTTACATACCAACTATCCTAGCAAGAGGTAGTGGTAAAGTTGGCAATCTAAGTCAACATACCACATCAGTTGTCACATAACTCACACTGATTTCCCAATCAAATATGAGTCTAATGGTCCATCCCTCTGATAATACTGGGACGTGTTATCTAGAAGCTCTCATAGAGCATAATACAATATCCAGGGTTCCAAATGGTATTCTCTATCCAATTAAGAACTCTAAATGCTAACTAGTACTCAAAATGATAGGAGCCTTTCCTCTATCTTCTTTCCTCTATAGTGCATGATCAGAACATCCTACCCTATAATGTTGTGTCACATGTTTGCATCTTGAGTAGTAGCCATAAATAAGTCTATCTAATACACTGGGATCCTCTCAATGGTATTTCTTCCATCTAAGATCTTTTGTCCACTAAGTGTGAAGAGAGTCTAATATCCTCTAGATATCAATGATCCTTTGGTCTTGTGAGCATTGATGTGAACTCACATTTACCAAAATCATGTTTAACTTAGAAATTCATTGTGCCTGCTCTCATCGATGTGACACAACCATATGTATCACCATACCTAATAAAAACAACATCATGGGAAACTACATCCACTTATACAAATCCATCACTTCAAGTTGGTATTAAATAGCCTATGTTTTTGTCTCAATACATAAATAAAATCTTACTAACACAATGTACAAAAACTCTTAGCAATTGGCAAGAACTGCATTGATACCAAAAATGATCCATAAAATCTACACTAATTTTCATGTGAAAACATTTATAAAATGGATACTTGATCAAATAGTCATTTTCCTATTTAACTAAAATGGAATTGACTCAAATTTTATCTTTAAAACTGAATGAAATGGTTGATTCTTCAATGGAGTCAAAACTGAATGAAAAAGGTTGTAAGTTCATTCATTTACCCATTCAATCAACCCATTCAAAAAAAAGTTAAAGTTTCCCAAATCTCCATTAATTTCCATTATTATTAAATATGCATCCAAAATTATTAATAAATAAATCAAATGCAAAAATAGATAACTCATGACAACAAGGTTGATAACATAGTTCACCCGTTGATCGGGCTATGTATTTGGGTTCACTAGAATATGAATAGATACATTTTCATAACTTGCAAGTACATGTCAAATATTATAATAATCAAATGGATTCTCTAAAAACTATAATAAAATAATAGATATCCCTTCAAAAATTCCTAAAACTCATGGTCAAACTTTTCACCTTCTTATCGCATGTGCAGTATCACTTTCTTATAGTTCTCTACCAAAAGCTTCTTGAAAAAGATTTCAAAAATGGCTCAAATGAACTCAAAATCAAGAAAACAACATATCAATAGAACCATCTTATATTCTAGAACAACTTTCTAGTTTTGCCTAAGAATTGAAAATGTCTGTAGATGCCTCAAAATTGAGGATCAATGCAAACTGGTCTATGTGCAATAAAAACATAGCCAAATCTCCCATGCCTAATAACACCCAAATCATGCCTTTATATAGTAACTGCAACCTCAAGCATAGTGGTAAGATGGTTATCCTTTTACATGGAGTTCATGGAGTTTAATCCCTTGTCTTTGGCACCAAATCATGCCAATCCCATTTTAAATAACAAATCCCTTCGTTTGGTTACAACTGTCCACCTTTGGTGGAATAACAAAGGGCTTAAAATAGGAATGAGGGGTTTGGGGTTCGATCCTCCCAAACCACCTCTTACCTTTTATTAGGTTTGGTAGTTTTATAAAGGATTTAAATCCCACATTCATGGGGATAGGATAGACTTTTAAATAAAACCTTTACCATTTTTAAACCCCTTGATATTTATGTAAATAAACTCAATCTTCAAGGACCTTTTTCACGTAAAGCCATTTGTAGATAATTTATTACCTCACATTATTCCATGTGTTAGTTTTTACTTGATGTGCCACATCACCAAATTTCTTTGTCAGCCATATCACTTTATTACCATGTCATCATTTTTATTGGGTTTGACCACAACTTTGACTGGTTATAACTTTCACCTACATACTCATAGTTGATCCATTTAAAATGCATCAAAAAGCTTTTGATGGGGTATAAACCATGTAAATGGTTCAAAAATGTTTCAATATCATCATTTTTTCTAGTTTGACCATCTTTGACCACTTATTGGCCTAAACTTTGACCAACTGCACTAAGAGCAAATGAGCTCTATTTCTCAAGTTTCATATACCATCAAAAAGCTCTCAATGATCCCTATGCAATGGTAAAAGTTTAGGGATAATTAGTGACATTTGAAAATATCCTCTAGATGAATTATATACTGAGGATCTAAGTAAATCCAAATCTAATAATCAATCACTAGGGATAGGCCAAGATCATTTTTCAAATCATAAACATACTCATTCAGGTTTAAGTAAAGATCAAGACAAATCACCAATTTATAACATTCTTATTGATTCTCTCACATTTAATGAGTCACCTTTTAACCATCCTTTTATCTTTTATGAACCTTGATTTGAAAATCCTCCCTATGATTTTTCATCTATCTTTTATGAACCATTCTTTGATGAGCCTATCTTTGAAGAATCTATTATTGATCCATTGTCTATTATTATCACATCCTCTAAATTCCATTATTTCCAAAAATTCCTTCATCCCAAATCCTTCATTTCCAATCACATAGTGAGAAAGGTACTTGTATGCAATCAAAAATGCATTATGTTTATAAATCAATCCTAGCTTGGAGAAGATAAAGCATACCTACACTTTCGATTGGGAATACATTTATTAAGTAGGAGCATGACCAATATGGGGATTTGTTAGACCTGATTAGGAGATCACTTATCATAATACACCATGCTAAGAAGGGTTCCAAAGCCTACAGTCTAACACAATCACCCAACAACCCTAAAAGAGTCCTAAGTTTAATGTTCACTCTATATCTAATAAACAAATAATTAAATCTAATCTAGTGCATACCAAAGCTTGTGGCGCAAAGTGGGGATTAGTAAAGCAATCAAAAAATGTATAAGAGAATCTCAATTAAGCTAAGTATGAATAAGACCCTAATACATGGAATATGAAGAGTAATTATTCAAGCCAATATGTATGCTACTTCTATCTACTAAAGAGAGGAGAACAAAGTTAAAATATACTTACCTAAATGTGAACACATAAAGACTCAATCTCTCCCTTGGCCAAAGGGGATTCACAAGAGGTTATTGTGGTTTTGTAAGGATAACTAAGAAAGGCCAATGCATCCAAGACTTATCCACAAGACTAGATTCTCCAAGTAGAAACCCTAAGCTAAGACTTCTTAAGTAGAATGGTAAAAGATCATATTGTAAAGAAGCACAAGAAAATAATAACTCTTTATTGCATATTAAAATAATGAAAAAATGATCTTGTATTTATAGGCATATCTCATCCTAAATCCTTATGAATATGTTAATTATATGGAGTTAACCCTACATGTTTTTAGGAGATAAATCACTAGGTTCTGAGCTAGGTCAGCCAAAGGGATAATGAAACTCTAAATGAAAAATACCCTAAACAATACAAGGTCAACCCAGGTGATCATGTATAGTAATTAGATTCTAAAAATTATAAAAGTTTGACCTAGTCGACCTAGTACAATTAGCTAGTAAAAGGGGGTCAAGGCAAGGAAAAGAGGGATGGAAAGAGGAAAAGACTGGAGGAGTATACAAGGGAGGAGTAATATCTTAAATAATAGTTTTAATATCTAGTTGGATTGGTAATAATTTGGCAATGAGGGACAATAATTTTGTGAAGCACCAAAGGTCTACCCACCCCTTTCTTGGTGCACCCCTTAAGGCATGTACTCAAAGAAATTGAGTCTTGATAGGTTATTGCAAGATGTAAAGTGTTAGTATGTGATAAAATATTGAAAATATTATGTGTATACATATTCCCCTCTCAAATCTCATCATGTGCCATTAAGGTGTAATAGGGAATGGTGCTTTGAGAAAGAAATAGTAACACACAATGTTGATGGTAAAAAAAGAGTTGTATTTTAAATCAAAAATAACTATTCCATCTTGTTTTTGTCATGTGTACCTAAAAATTAAATTTAATGCATACCTTGACTTACCTTTATCATTGAATGGTTGTTTATTATGTTTTTAGTTTTAATTATGTAGGGTACAGATACTAATTTTGACAAACCCAAGAATATAAAACTAAAGAGCAAAAACAAACAAACACAAGAAAAGCCAAGATAGTTGGTGTTATGAGGATAGGATGTACTTGGGAATTTTGGCAAGATGGGGTGACAAGTTCTATGTTATACCGAATGATGAATTGAAACAACAAGAGTAAATTAGGTAACCAAAAATCCAAGGCTACTAAAGACCAAAAAACTCAAATGATCTATCCTCAAGTAAGAAAGGAAAACTCACCAAGTCAAACCAAGGATACATGTCAAACAAGATTGTAATAAAACATTGATGGTAAAACAAGAAACAAAATAGTAAAACAACATTGATGATTGAGTATTAACAATCCTTATCTTACTCAATAATGGAAAAAAGTGCATAAAAGGGAAAACAACATTGTTGAGTGAGAAGTAACAAGCCAACCTCACTTAATAATGGAAAAAAGGTATGAACTTAGATGTTCATAAAATAAAGATAGTAAAATAATGAAAAATGTTAAAAGGAAAGTAAAACAAGTGTAAAAATGTAAAATTATGGTAAAAAAGAAATAAGGAATCCATAGTTGCTCAAACATGTTGTTTCGCTCTAATGATAGATAAAATTGAAACAAAGTAGTTCTAGCATGTTTTTAAGAGGTGAAGAATAATTAATTAAAGAAGAGGGAAAAATATATTTGGAATCACAATTTATCTATAAAGGGGGGAAATGAAATGGGTGGAAGGGAGAATGAAGGAAAAACCAATGTAGAGGAATTTTTAATCAAAGTCAAGACACTCAAATTAGGTTTGTCAAAACAAGAGGTATTTCAAATTTAAGGAATCTAAAGAAATTGTCTTAGCCACACAAGTATTAGGTCAATAAATGAATTATATATATCATCCCATGAATTTTATATGCATGAAAATTAAAATGGACCTACCTTCCCACATCATGTTCCCCATGCCTCAGGACCCCTTACAAAGTCGTCTATCTACTATAAAGATTGGGTATTTGCATAAGAAAGTAGGTAGAAATATAGAGTTTGTTAAATTACCCTATTCTAATCTACTAACCTACCTCACCCCAATGGACCTTGGCTCTATGTGAGGCCAACTGTGGAGTTTTTGCTGCGATTAGAGATAGGAAATATGTTTGAAATTATGTATTTTGGTGTGCTAACTTTTGAGATTTGTATGTTGACTTTTAACTATCATTGCCTTTTGATTCAAATGATTTGGATTTTAAATTTTTTGATGTATTTTTTTATTCCTTCTTTATACATATTTGTAAAAACAAACGTGGGTGCTAAATATGACTTTCATTGGAATACTTGGGACAAGGTTTCCAAGAGAGATAACTTTAAAGAGAATGGGGTCTAAGAGTCTCATAAATCTAGGTGAAATAAAAGTGTTATCTTGACTTCAACCCTGTTTTATCCAATGTGGAGTCAAAGGAAAGGGGAAATCAAGAGGAATGACATATGGAACAAATTGAATTACTTCAAATTAAAAAAAAAAAAAAAATGTGACAAAGGGAAAAAATAGATACAATGAAATTTAAAGTGTGATTCTTTATCATAAAAATGAGGAAAATGGAGGAAAACATGCTAACATAGATTGTTGTAAAAATTCCATCTAAAAAAAGAAGCAAAAAAATAAAGTTTGAAAAACAAGGATGTAAAAAAATTGAAAAGATGTTAATTTTATGAGGAGGGTTGGGTCTTATCCATGGTCTTACACTGCAACTTCATAAAATAGAAACCCAAGGGTTACCAACAAACAAGTGAAAGATAAAGTGAGGTAAACAAAAATATGGTAGTTTTTTGAGGAATGTCAAGTCATATCCATAGAATTACAAATAAACTTAAAAAATAAAAACCCAAGGGATGTCAAAAGAGAACATGCAAGAAGATTAAGAAGACTATGGCACATCAAGAAACCAAAAGACCAAAAAGGAGAACTAAAGGTTTGTGAAAGGAAGGAACTTGTTGTAGAGGGAGATACCCATGTAATTATCCTAAAAAAAGTGTTAGATAAATGTAGATAGAAAGCATGAAAATAAGGAATTTTTTAGGCAAAGTACTTTTTGAGAAATTGTGTATTGGTGGGTACTTTGAAAACACGGACATCATTGGTTTGAAGGCGGTAGGTATTTAGACCAAGAATATCTTTGATTAAATATGGGCCCCAACATTTTTGGGTACATTTACCTTATTTATCATGGGTTTATTCTAATTTAAGGAAATGATCACCAATATTAAATGTGCATACTTTGACACGTTTGTTATGTTATTAGGTAATACAAGCCTTGTATTAGCAGTTATGTTGTAATGTGGAAAGATGATGTTCATCAAGTAGATCAAGGGAATGAATATGAGATTCATGGAATTATTCATCAGTAATAATACCATGAAGATATATAAGAAGATATGGAATCTCAAATTCCAAAATAAGAACTGACTCAGAACCATAGACTAGCGAGAATGGAGTTACCCTAGTTGGCAGTGTGTATGTTAGTTTGATAGGCCCAAAGTATAGGGTAAAGATGAAGATGCCAATTAATGTGGGTTTCATGGATTGTATTTTAGAGATTTTTTTAAATAATATTATCAGTATCCTCATCTTGGCCATTGTGTTGTAGATGATAAGGCATGAAGAATTTGTGATTGATCTTGAATTCTTTACAAAGCTGTTTAACATGTTTATTTTTTAAATTACCACCATTGTCTGAAATTATGGTATGGGGAACACCAAAGAGGAAAATGATTTGATTAAGAATAAATTTTTAAATGGTAGGACTAGTGACATTAACAATGGTCATGGATTCTACCCACTTTGTAAAATATTTGGTAGCAGTGATAATCAAAACATGCCCGTCTTGGAAGCGAGGTAGTTTACCAATAAGATTGAATCCCCATGTGGAAAATAGCCAAGGAGATTTTATAATTTGAAGTTAGGTTTGAATTCAATTGATTATATCATCATGAAGCTAACAAAGATTACATTTTTTATCATATTCAATTGCATCATTTTCAAGAGTAGGCCAAAATTAACCCATATGTAGGCATTTATGGGCTGTATCATGTCTACTACAGTGGCCACCAAAAATTCCCCCATGTGTTTTTCTAAGAATAAGAGGGACCTTATCTTGCATAAAAAAATGAAACAAGGTACCTTCAACATTATGATAATAAAGGATGTTGTGTCAAAATACATATTTGAAAGCTTATTTATGAATGCATATATTTTCATGAGAGTTTAAGTTAGGAGGATAAGTTTGATGTTCCAATAATTGAATAATGTCTTTATACCATGGGCTTTGTCAAATAGTAACACCCTTGTTGTGACAAATAATTGAATCCAATGGTTGAATAAAAGATGGAGATTTTCTTATTTATATAAGAAAAGTAGGATCGAAAAGGACTTGGTGTGGATGAAGGAGAGATGCTGAAGAGACAAGAGAATCAACAATGAAATTTTTATCTCTAGGAATAGGCTCAATAGTGAAAGAGATGAAATCCTTAGAAAGAGTGGTTGTAACTTGATGATATGTGATGAGGTTCTCACTTTTACATTGATAATCACTACTGACTTGGCAAAAAATAAGTTGAGAATCACCTAAAGCATGAAGGTATTGAATGTCTAAATCAAAAGCAGCTCTCATGCCTAAGATAAGAGCTTCATACTCAACCATATTTTTGGTGACATAATAGGTGAATCAAAAAGCTAAAAAAATTATATTTTCAAGAGGACTTGTGATAATACAACCTACCATAACTCCTTAAAGGCATTTATCACCATCAAAGTGAAGAGTCCAAGTATCCTCATACAAGTCAACATTAATTTTAGAAAGCTCCTTGACAACTACTTGTGGTTTATTAGTACCAAAGGGAGCAATGGGTTCATCAAGATTATTGGCTTCAAGATCGATAATAAATTTATGAAAATAATCTTTGAGAGAAATAGCTTGACTAAGACCTTAGATGTAAACGATATTATCATCTGGAAGACTATCTTAAAGAGAATAATTGGCTAGTATGGGAGATACAACAAGTTTATCAGCTATGATTTTCCCCTTGATAGATTTTTGAGTGATGATGCTGAGATCAAATTGCATAAGGAGGACCATCCATTTACCAATTCTATCTCTAGGAAGAAATGCTTTGGAGAATAAATGATGAAGGGGGTTAGAATGAACAATGACATAAGTAATTCGGTATAACATATAGTGGTGAATATTTTCAATTGTAAAATAGATGGCAAGGCAATCACACTCAATTTTGGTATAATGTGTTTCATAATCGATGAGGCCTCAGCTAATGTAGTAAATAGCATATTCTCTTCCCATGTCATCTTATTGGCTAAGAATTGCCCCAACTAAAATAAGTGTGGAAGAAGTATATAAAATCAAAGGTTTATCATTGGAAGGAGGATGAAGTGTAGGTGGATGAAAAAATGACTCTTTCATATTATCAAAGGATTTTTGACATGGATCCATCCATTATAAAGTAGTACCTTTCTTGAGAATGGAATTGATGGACTAAATTTGATATGCCATTTTGGGGACAAATCATCTAGTTACCCCAAGTTTGCCTAAATAAGTATGAATGTCAAAAATAAAATGAGGAATGGGCATGTTGATGATATCACTCATTTTGGGTTAACATCTATGCCAAGGAGAGAGACTAATAATCCTAACAATTTTCTAGATGTGACTCCAAATACACATTTGTAAGGATTAAGTCTAACTGTATATTTAAAGAGATGGTCAAAGATGATAACAAGATCAAAAAGATGATTCTTATGATTTTTGGATTTAGTAATGAGATCATCCACATAGGTTTCAACAATTATGTGAATGATATTGTGAAAGATGTGAATCATTACTCATTGATAATTAGCTCTAACATTCTTAAGACTGAAGGTCATTTTGACATAGCAATAGGTGCCCCATTCTATGGTGAAAGTTGTCTTATGTTGGTCCTCAGGAGTGATATGAATTTTATTATATCCCAATAAGTCATCCATAAGAGATAACATTCCATACCCAATCGTGGAATCAACAATGGAATCTATTAAAGTTAAAGGGAAGTTATCCTTGGGACAATCAAGATTAAGATTATGGAAATCAATACAAATGAGAATGACCATAGTGACCTTCTTCCAAATAGGAATAATGTTGGAGAACCATTCAAAATAATCTATTGGTTTAATAAATTTATCATCAAGTAATTTGATGATTTCCTTATGACACAAAATGGAAACTTTAAGTGTAAATTTTCTTTGTTTTTGACACACAAGATTGGCATCAAGATAAGTAATGATATTATACACTACAATGCTTGGGTCAATGTTAGGCATGTCCTCATACGACCAAGTTAAAGCCTCATGATATTTGTCAAATAATAAGATAAAATTATCATGTTCAGTAGGTGAGAGTTTATGAGAGACAGTAATTGGTTGAGGACAAAATGGCATACCATATTCAATGCAAGTGGTTTCTTTAGTAATCATGGAATGGCCATCTTAAAAGTGATATGGTGCATTAGGAAAGGTATAAATTGGATTTGTGTTAGGATCAATGTTAGCAATGAAGTTTTTGAAGCAAGGAGTTTTAGTCTTAAACTTTCCAAGTTTATGATGTTGCTGAGGAAGTTGAGGTTCTTGAGCATAAAGTAACTTAAAGATAGATTCATCACTAGGCAAGGTAGGAAGAGGACCATAATTCTTGACATCTCCTTCAATATCTAGAATTTTATTTCCATGGTGATCATACTCAAAATGTATTTGATGAATAGTAGTTACCTTAGCATCTAGTGTAATTTCAAGAGTAGAAGTAGATGGATCAAAAGGGGTTAGAATAATAGTGGGTTCGTTAATGGGAGAAGGATCAGAGGTAATGATTGGATCAATAGGTGGTAAAGGAGATGTAAAAGATTTCATAGGTTTAGAAGGTATAATTTACTCTACCAACCAAGGAGTGTTGATAAGAGGAGGATTAGTAGGAGGCATGTGACCCTCAAGATCTAAGGTATGATCCACAAAAATGGTATGAACACCTCAATTAAAACCATGAATTTGGGCTAAGCTTTTTTTATAATGCTAGATATCCAAGTCTCTAGATTGAGCATGGGTTATTATATAGTTATCATCATATGTTGGATAAATTGCACATGCTTAAGAATCAAGGAGAGTTTCAGAGGGTGAAATCCCAATATTACTAAATGTATGAGGAGACATGATGAGAGGATCTTAAAATAATTTGGCCACTCTAAAATCATTTCAAGTGAAGTCATATTTAGGTAAAGAAGGATTCTAAGCATTGCATGGAGGGGGAGAATCAATAACCTCATCAATAAGAGGAATAATATGATCCCTAGGTAATAGAGAAGGAGGAAGCCATTGAGAAATGTAGGGAGGTAAGTTGGTAGTATTACAAGTATGTTGTAAATCATTGGTATAATCATCATCAAAATCTACAAGAGTAACTTGTAAATCAGGATTCATGTTGATAAACTTGGGTAAAGGAGCACTATTGATTTTAGGAATGGTAAGAATCTGATATTGTGATTTAGGATTAGGAATTTTAATGCTCCATGGATTGGGATCATATTCATGCTTATATCATTTTCCATTATGTAATAATTTAATGCATTGACTACCAAAAGAAGAAATGGCCCTCATTCAATGAGTCCATAGATGACCAAGGAGTATGCAATAAGATAAAGGTAATTCAAGGACCATAAGCTTAGTTTCAACAATCTTAGGTCTAATGGTTAATAGAATCCAAATGCAACCAAGTGGATTTTGATTAATCTTGTCAAAACCATGATAAGTAAGATGGGTTTACTTGAGATGATCCTTCTTATAACTAAGTTGTTGAATGAGCCATAAATATGTCACATTAATCCCAAAACCTTCATCAACTAGAACTTTTTGGATAAGAGTGGTATTAATGGCTACTTTGAATAAAAGTGGTGGATCATTAACACAAAAAATAATTTCATCATTGATCATGCCCTCTTTAACAAATTCAATAGAGGGCTGGGAAGGACACATAGTTTCAATGGTATTTATGTTAGTAGGTTGAGATTCAATAGAAGGTGGTTCTTCATCTAAGGAGGATGGATCATCAATTTCTTAGAGTTATTGCATAAATAATTTACAATGATAGGGAGAAGTACAAACCAAAGAATCTTACAAGGCATAGAGTTGAGTTCTTTAAGAAAGTTCCAATGAGACTTAGAAGAACTAACACGAGGTTTAGGAAATAGATTAGACTTTGGAGGAATAAATTTGGTTGGAGGATCGAAAGGAGGAGATGGTTCCTCTTGGGCTTCTGAAGCAAGATTAGTAGTGGTAGTATCTTTAAGTAATTTTTCCTCCAAATATGGCTTCTTAGGCTTGGTAATGGGATCTTTGTGATATGGTTTATGATGATAATTGACGTTAACAGTATTGACATATTGAGAATTATTGAAATATTGGTCATAATTGATGTCAATGGCATAAACATCCTTGGTATTTGATTGATTATTTGAAAAATATTTTTGGTTATTTGAATTAGAAGATTTAAAAGTTTATTGTTTATGAAAGGCAAAAGTATATTCTTGATGATGAAGATTGATCATAACTTCATAATTGAATGAATCACCAAGCATTTAGGAGACAAAAAATTTATTGAGACCTCTACAAGATTCATAAGAATGGACAATGTCAACATGGAACCATTAAAATAGATTGGGGTCATACCACATAAGAGGAGCATAGATGAAAGGTTTTGAGTGTGGTATAAATTGTTTCATTTTCTGAACCAAAAGAGGTGTATGAGAAGGTAAAGAAACACCATTTTTGAAAACTCCTAGTTTGGTTTGTAAAGTATTACTAGTGATAGAATTAGATGTTTAGAAATATCCTTTAATAATTTTAGGATTAGGTTTGAATTAATTCATAATAAATTCTTGATGTTTATCTTGATCAAGAGCTTCATTTAGTGTTCGGGGAGTAAAAATTTGAACCTTATATTGAAGAGTGGGAGTTAAAGTGGTGATAAAGAATTTGAATAAGTTATCATCATTCATGTTATAGTTAGCTTTATGAGCTAAAGTTTCCATATTTTGATAAATTCATGAGTTGATTCAGTGGGAGATTGCTTAACATTGATGAAGTGGTTAAGATAATTTTTGGGAAGATCATTGTGTCGAAACTATTTAACCAAAGGATTAACTAAATCTTCAAGTTGCCAAATATAATGTTGGTGACATTGATTATACCATTTTAATACATCGTTAGTGAAGTTTTTCACTAAGATTTTAGTTGTGGTGAAGGTATTAGTTTGGATCCACTCTTTGTAAAGGTTGTTAAAGGCTTTAAAATATGAGGCAAGATCTTAAGTCCCATCATACTTGATAGTTGGAGATATATTACCAATATCAATGGATATAATGAAGGGGGCCAAAGGCTCATTTGTAATGGTTTAAAGCATCTTGTTATTCATTATGGGTTGAGTAATAACATTACCTAAGGCATCTCGAAGAGGTGGAGGAATAAAATTGGGAATAGCTTGAGATTGCATAGTTGGAGGTTGATTAGCCACATTGATTAAAGGTTCTTGAAGTTGCATCATTTGGTTGGTGTTAAAATTTTGCATTATGTTCATTTTTTGGATAACTTGGGATAAAAGTTGAGTTATATCAAGAGGTGGGTTGGTTTTGGTAGGAACACTCCCTAAATTACTGTTATGGGGAGGATAATTAGAATAAGGATTATTTATGGGATTATTAATTAAAATTGTATCAATTACTCCCACATTAGTTTGAATATTTTGAAGATGAGAAGTTTCTTGGTAATTAAGGAAAGGATTAGATCCATCAACTTCATCTTGAGGTGTTATTTCCACCATATTATAGTTCATGGATGAAGGAGGATAAGAGGTGACATAAGTGTGATGGTTCCCTTGGGAGGAAAAGAGGAAGAAATAAACATCCCATTTAGTATCTAAATGGATTCAAGATATCCAAGAAGATTATGATAAGAGACTTCATTATGTTTAAAGAGAGATGAATAAAAGTAAAGAATGAAAAATAGAGAACTATATTGAAAATTAGGGAAGGTATAAAATATTATGGGGTTGATTGGGTCAACATAGCATAAAAATTAGGGTCTAAAAATAGTACAGGGTTGACTAGGTTGATCTATTACAGTGAACAGAGGCTGGAAAAAGATACAAGGTTGATTGAGTTGACTGAGTATAGTAAATAGGGAAAATTAATAAACCTATAATATATTTTGAATTGAAATAATATAAATTTATTAGTTTGAAAATAAATATCTAAAATGAAATAAACATTCAATTGGATTAGCATTGGCTAATCTAATTGAAGCACAAAGCATAAAACCTTTCACCAAATCTAGCTAATGCAGGTTTTTGCTATATAAATACAATTGGGCAAAGAGAAAATAATCAACTTGTAAAGTAAATATCTAAATAATTATTCAACCTAAATGTTTATAATATTATTAATATATGATTTTAAATGTTATGGGAAGTTGGTTTTAAGTAAAGAAATAGAATGGCAAACTAAGGATGGTTTCAAGTAGTTTGGGCTAAAAGGGGTTGTAGTGGTAATGATACAAGCTTGGTGTTGGGGCCTACCCCATCACTTCACACACCACAATGATAAGGGTGTTGGGTGATTATCTCTAATATACCATTAACCATGCTTTATACTTGACCAGAGCATCAAGTTGACTTTCCCCTTGGTGATGAAATCCAAGTAGGTTGGCCTTAGATAGTCAAATGTTAAAATTATTTTTTATATTTTGTGATTTGGTTATGTTTTCATAAAATATAAAATAGTGAAAATAAAATATTAATTGAAAACCACCTAATTAAGCTATGTGATTTATTCTAAGCATGTAAGCAACAAGAAAAGAAAGTGTGAATTAATTACTGGCATATAACGTTAATTCCAACTTTGAAACAAGGTAAAATGTTGATATGGTCAATCATGTATGCATAAAATATATAATAAGGTTGAACTTGTACTATGAAATTAAGTTTTAAAAATAAATAGGGTCAGTAGAGTTGACCCAGTTATCTAGATAATACACAGAACATAAAATTGGGTCGACAGGATTGGTCTAGTTGACTATGCAAGGGTAGTTTTAAAGACTATAAAATATAAAATAAAATACTATAAAAAAAGAGATAGAAAGAGAGAAAGGAACATTTATGGATCAAAGATGTAGATAATGAATATTATTCAAGAACCTTGATATATGCTTGCAAATTCTACTAAGTTGACTTGGTCGATCAAGCTTTATAAAAAATTGTTATTGAATGTTTTAAAATATATAGGGTTGATTGGGTTGACCTAGTAGTTTGTAATGGATGTCTAAAAATTTTAAATTTATACTAGGTCAATTGGGTTGATACAATAGCCTATACCTAAAATATTGCACATAAAAGTTAGATACTAGGTTGATAGAGTCAATCCAATATGGAAAATATATGATAAAATAATGACATAAATGAATAAATCCTATAAGGGTTAGTTAATTTTAGGTTCACCAAAATGTATGCAATTATAAATGCATTATGTCTATAAATCAATCTTGGCTCAAAGAAGATAAAGCATCCCTACAGTTTTAATTGGGAATATATTTGTTAAACAAGAGCATGACCAATATGGAGATCTGCTAGACCCAATTAGGGGACAACTTGTCACAATACACCATACTAGGAAGGGTTCCAAATCCTATAGTCTAACATAATCATTCAACGCTAAAAGAGTCATAGGTTTAATGTTCACTCTATATCTAATAAATGAGAAAGTAAATATAATCTAGTGCACACCAAATCTTGTGGCACAAAGTGGGGGTTAGTAAATCAATCAAAACATGTATAAGAGAATCTCAATTAAGCTAAGTATGAGTAAGACCTAATACATGTAATATGAAGAGTAATATTATTTGAGCTAATATGTATGCTACTTTTATCTACTAAAGAGAGGAGAATAAAGTTATAATATACTTACCTGAATGTGAACCCATCGAGACTCAATCTCTCCCTTGGACAAAGGGGTTTCATAATAGTTTGTTGTGGTTTTTAAGGATAACTAAGGAAGGCCAAAGAATCCAAGACTTATCCACAAGACTAGATTATCTAAGTAGAAACCCTAAGCTAAGACTCCTCAAGTAGAATGTTGGAAGATTAGATTGTAAAAAAGTGCAAGCAAATAATAACTCTTGGTTGCATATTGAAATAATGATGAAATTACCTTGTATTTATAGGTGGATCTAACCCTAAATATTTTTGAATATGTTAGCTATACGGGGTTGACCCAGTTAACCCTGTATGTTTTCAAGAGATAAATCACTAGGTCCCAAGCTAGGTTGGCCAAATGGATGAAAAAACTCTAAGTGAAAAATACCCTAAATAATACAAGGTCAACCTAGTCAACCCTATATAGTAATTAGAGGCTTAAACTATACAGGCTTGACCCATTTGACCTAGTATAGTCAACTGGGGAAAGAGGATTAAGACAAGGAAAAGAGGGATGGAAAGAGGAAAAATACTAGATAAGTATGCAAGGGAGGAGTAATAGCTTAGGGAATGGTTTTAAGATCTGGTTGGATTGGTAATAACGTGGTAATAAGGGACTAAAATATTATGAAGCACCAAAGCTCTACCCACCCCTTTCTTGATGTATCCCTTAAGGCATACACTTAGAGAGATTGAGTCTCAACAGGTTCTTACAAGATGTAAAACATCAACATTTGATAAAAGGTTAAAAATATTATGTGTATATAGTACTTGTGGATAATTCAATTTAGTGATCACTATTTTTGGCTAAACCCAAAATAAGATCACCTTTTTTTAATCAAAACTAGATTTAGAGTCAACATTGTAATTAGATTTACACTCAAAATTAGGATCAACATCTACAAAATAATTACGTTTTATTTTAGAAATAATATCAAAATTGGGTTCCATTCTAGAACCACTATCAGATTTAGTGTTAGAATCAAAATCAATGATAGTCTCAACATTGGGTTCAGATCTCATTGAGTTAAAATCAACTTTAGACTTATAATTTATTAGTGGATACTATAACATTGGTTATACACTTCTATCAGATCTACTTGAGTCAAAATCAAATTCAAAATTAGCATACCTTAGTATATGTTATGACATCAGCTACACACTTCTTATAAATCAACTTGAAAACATTTATGATCCTTCTATGGTTATTGAGTACATTTCCTTTGACATTGACACAAGTTCTCCTAGTAGCCTCTATAAGGACTATGCTAGCTTTTCCCCTTCCATTGACATCATACATGCCTTTACCATTAACCATCCTAATCATTATATTATTGTTCTACCTTCAAAAAATGTTGATTGGTACCAATAGGATCACACATTATTAAAATTATTTCATGACAAAATTTCATTAGTAGAATCTCTAGGGATCTAAGACAACATTTAAGTGAAGGAATATTCTCCTAGTGAAACCTTGTTTAAGGCACTATGGGACAATCACATTCTAAAATCAGTATCTTCTAGTGAAACTTTACTTGAGGTGTTAGATGATAAGTAGAATAAAAAATTAGAATCCCTTAGTGAAACCTTGCTTAAGGTGCTAAGGGACAATCAAAATGATTTATCAACATCCATTAGTGAAACCTTATTCAAGGCACTATTGGACAATCCACAAATAAATAAATAAGAATTTATTGTTGAAACCTCTTCACAGTGCTAATATCTGAGCCAATTATTTTTTCATTGATTGATGAAGACATTATTGAAGTTAGTATCAACTCCACCATAACCAAAATCAAGTTGAATCTAAAATCAGCAACATTTTGTGTGATTGAAAGTCCCAATTTTCATTTATCTCCCCACCATTATAAATTATATTATGGTTCTATCATCCATTCAAGACCTATATTCCATCATCCAATTAGATCATTTATCCAATTCCTATCCATATATACACTCCCTAGTAACACTTTTTTGCAAATAGACTATTAAGACACCTTATTTAGAAGTTTGGAGGAAGTAGAATCAATGGCCAATGAATATCACAATAACATTAGTATATTCTACATCAGTAATAGAATTCTATCAGATAATTTGTTTAGAGGAAGTATGGGTTAGAGATCAAACATTCAACATTATGCATATCTTCATCCTCCATTGAGTTGAGATGCCAAAAAAATTAAAAAAAGTCAAATCAAAAGAGATAAATAATTCGTCCAATAGTGAAAACTATGATTAGCACCTTAGACAAGTACCATGATGAAGAATAGGTTTCCAGCATCACGTGTAAATATTTTTTTATCTACAAGTACCTTGATACTTAGAGGCATCATTATTTGAATTATAATCTATTCCATTCCTATAATATTACCTTATCCTGAACCAGATGGTTGTTTATCCTACCCTGATTGTACTTGTCCTTCTCATCTTGATCTTCATAAAAAAGTGGAAGTTGTTCTTAGCCCTATTTTGTAAAATCACTTGGCATATTCTCTTAATGACACTTTAATGACTAAAAATATTTTCCTATATGACATGGTCCTTGGATATTCCTAATCCACCTATCATCTATTATTATCCAATTTGATCATTCCAATCCTTTTGTTTGTTATTACATCCCATCCTAGTGATAGAACAATTTTCCTTTTTCTAGTGATTCCCTATGGGTATAATGATCCAAAATACCCTTTTTTATATCCCATTCCAAAAATCCCTAAAAATTCAAATATCCTAAAAACCCCTAAACATGCAAAAGTGTAGAAAATCCTAAATAATGGTGTTCTTTCCCACAAGGTACCCATCTCTAAGTTATCATATTTGATAAGTTATTCTCCTGGTGATCAACTTGAGTTTCTATTTACTCATATAGAGAGAGCACATTTCAATGTATCTCATTGGTGATTTTCATTTCCTTATGACTGAAAATATTTCTAAAAGTGGTACCAAATTTTGATGCTCTCACCATTTTGTAAGCTTATCATTTCAATGATCTCATCATTTTACTAGCTTATCATTTGACACTCTCACCATTTTTTGAGCTTATCATTTCCATGATTTTACTATTTTTCAATTTTTTAATTCATGCTCTTGCCATTTTTCAATCTTAACCATTCTATCTCACATTTCTCATTCTTATCCTTAGTCATACTTGTCATTATTCTATCTCCATTTTAATTATATCTCTTGCCATGTTGGAAATCCTATTCAATTATATGCTCTCACCATTTTGTGATCCTATTTTTATGTATTTTATGTCATCAAATATCTTTACTTGTTATAAATTTTCTTCAATCCCAATTTCCTTGGGAGAACTACATTTAGCCTGAAATTCATGTTAGATCCAATGTCCATGGAACTATGTAGGCAACATTTACCTACTCTACGCATTTATAATCATCTCATAAATTTCCTTCCTATTATTTTATTTCCCCTTTGATTGTGATTGTTATTTTTTTGTCATACCCTTGGTCTCAAAGAGTAACACCTTATTGTCACACACTGACTTTTTTGAATGGAATGTTTACTTACTTTCATTTATGTGTTTCTGAATGAAATGTTCACATATTTCTCAAGTGCCTTATCTTATTACATTATAATTCCTACATGAACATTGATTTATTAATCAAGATGTTTGGATGTGATTGAATGTCTTCAATCTTGATTATATAGATTATTTATTTACTTAGTCTTGCATTATTTGTTACTTAGGTGCCTTAATGTTGTACATTATGCTTCTCATTTAAGTCTTGGTTAATTTATATCATGATTTTTAATGGTGAACACTTGTATATAAATTAGATTTATTTCAATGCATCATGTTATACATTTGAAAACTTTATTGTCCATATCTTGTTTTAACTTGTATAAATTTATATTTTGAATTCAACATGTTATGCATTTTGATAAACAATTGTTATCATGATACTTCTTAGATTATGATGGATACTATCATGTGAGATATAAAATCAAGATCTAAAATGGTTACCATGTTAATAAAAATAGTTAAATACATCTCTATCTAGCTGATCTAATCATCAAAGACTAACAAACATCATGATCATTCTTCCATTTCAATCAAATCAATTCTACCTTACTTGGGGAAAACTAGTTCATCATAAAGATAAATCAATGTGTGCAAATGTTAGATAAAGTGGTGTAATATTATCCAGAGGTTAATCTTTTCTTCTATTCTAGCTTCTTCATCTCTTTTTTTAGAGTCTATCGAAGTACTTCATCCTTGCATGCTCTCTTGAATGGACATCATCCTTAACTAATTTCATTCAAATCATATCCTTATCTTTTTATTCAATCTATTGCATCCATTAATTGAGAATGATTAAATTACAACATCCATTATTTATCATCTAGTTTTTTATTCTCCTTATTTCAAATTCTCATTATTTGAGAAGAAATTAATTCATCGACTACATTGCAATGCCTTCTCAAATAGGGATAAAATGTAGACACTCCATTTTTATCACTTCCATGTCAAATCACAAAATGGAATGATTACTTGTAATTTCAAACATTTTAATCATTTATATGTTTAATTATATATTCCCTTCTCATTTCTCTATTCAATTTTCAATTTATTTGATCAACTCTCTCTTATTTGTTCAATTGGCAATTTCTCTAATCACTTGTCAATCTCTCTGATCAATTTCCTCTTCTCTATTCAATTATAATTTCTATGATCATTTATCATTTCTCTGATCAATTATCGTTCTCTAACTAATTAATTCCTCTATCTCAATTTTAAGCTAATGATCAATTCCTCACATTGTATTAATTAAATAGGTATTTAAACTATTTAATTATTGATTTCTTCCGATTATCAATTATTCTTTTTTTCCCTCCAAGTGATTCAAAATAGAATCTTGATATCCTAAGGATATACCTATTGGAAGAAAAATAATTATGCAAATAATTAGTAATAAGTTAGATTATCCTCCATCTTCATCTTAGAAACAAGATGAATGGCCCATCTTTAAGATCCATGGGATCTCTTAGAGAGGATGTTCTACCCTTCATCTTTATTGAGATGAAGGGGTTATTTTCATTGATCTTTATTAGTTACAAAGAGCATCCTCCACCCTTCATATTGATTGAGATGAATGGATTATTTTCATTCATCTTGGATATTTATAAAGATCATCCCCCACCCTTCATCTTGATTGAGATGAACGGATTATTTTCATTCATTTTGGATATTTATAAATAGGATCCTCCACCCTTCATCTTGATTGAGATGAAGGGCTTACATCATTGATATATGTGTTTGATCTATGTGCACACTTGAGGACCCTTTGGAAACTATTCACCTTGACTTCAATATGAAGGGTCCTCATCAATCCCCTTTTTTATAAATAAAATCATTCACATCACTAATCTCATGTTCAAGTAATATAGCAA
The DNA here is from genome assembly GCA_037957365.1 of Torreya grandis. NCBI lineage: Eukaryota > Viridiplantae > Streptophyta > Pinopsida > Cupressales > Taxaceae > Torreya > Torreya grandis. The sequence continues at coordinate 1,513,457 of JARHVA010000549.1, read as the reverse complement.
AGGCTTGGCATTTTATCAAGCTAAACATGTTCATAAATCAGCATTCTTTGATCAAAGTATTCATTATCCATATCTTTTATGGAGATGCTTAACTTTAAATTTGTATTAACAAAGATCATATAAATCTACATATGAACTACAAATCAATAATGATCAATCTACAAAAGAGGTTTGCATGGTGTGGGTCTTTATGAAATGTGTAGTGTCTTTGGTATTTTGTTGAGCTTAGAGGTCCTAGGTGTGTTATTTAATAGTTCTTATCACTTTGCTTTGTATTGACCAAACTTTTGTGAAAATATTGAGGATCCATACTCTAAGGATACACAATTATGCCATATAAACCAACCATACTACCCCCAAAATTGAATCTATCAAAAAAATATCAAAACTGTAAACTACTCATAAAAAAAGATACCAATATATCAACAAAATTAAACACAAATTCAAACATATCACAACTATATCAATTAGATACACTGCAAAAAATAAGGTCAAGGTAGTAGGAAACTCAATAAAATTAGTGCCTCGACAGTCATCATCAACCTCTAATTTCGATTTCTTTAGCACACATGTCACCATGAGTTATCTCATAGGGATTCCAACACATTTGAATACTTCCACATATTCAATTGTTTTACAAATTTCAATAAACAACTATTTACAAGTTCATATATACTCATAATTAAATGAAAATTCTCATGAAATTTTATTAAAAAATGATTTTGGAAACCCTACAGTCAAGTCCATTTTTTCAAATACACATATCCCAATAATAAACTACATTATGAATTCTAATAGATGCCAATGTTCATATGATACTTCACAACATATTTCAAAAATTATTATCCAAGATAAGAAACACTCAACACCAATGTTTTTCTAGGAATAAATAAGAACTTCATAACACTTTGATACATAAAAATGCTTTCATTCATATGATATTTTCATACAACCAAAACCTACTTTTATGTCAAAATACCAACCAAGCCAATCAACTGAATGATCTCTCTAATTACTAAATGAAATTTTAACCAAATTTCATGAAAATGAGTGACTAAAATAAAATATTACAAACCTTAAGGATATGAACAACTGAGTGCCCTAAGAGTACCAAAATAAAACTCCTTATATATCATTTGTAGAATGATGAAAAAAACTTTCATATAAAGTCATCAAAACCACTTATGTGTTACTCTTATTTTTCAAAAAACCTTATGTAATAGAAATGACTAAAAATATACTCATATAACTTTCCATTTTTATGTCTCTTATGAAAAAATTCAAAATTATTTAATATAGACACCCAAAAATAAAATCATTATACCATTTACATGAACTATCCTTCAACAATGGTAATCTCAAAATGACAATAGACCAATTTGTTTCTAAAAATGTATACAAGAGATTTTTACAAACTTAACTTGTTACTATATGTCTTCATGCAAAGGAATTTTATGTAGTTGATATTGAATAAAATCAACTATTTCACCATTTTAAAAATAAACCAACTCAAAGTATTTTTGAATGCAAAATCTCAAAAATAAATGACACATAACTTACATGATAATGAAAACCTCTTAAACCCTATGTCATCTTGGTATTTCAGTAACAAAACAACAATAATTTATCATTATCTTCATAAAAAACCAAACATATCTACCCAAGTGACTGAGAACCAAAATAAATCACAAAATTGTAATATGCAGGTTCAAAAATAAAATATCTAGAAACACTTTTTAAATAAATCCATTTTCATCTGAAATGGACACTCATACTAATAATATATCAATAGTATGAGGTATTCAAACATTAATAACCTAAACCATTTTATGCATGCACCTCTTATTTCAATAAAAATCTTTTATAAACATGTATGAGAAACTTAACATTCAATAAAATACTCAATATGCATGAAAAAATAAAAACTAACTTCACAGTATAATAACTCCATGGATTTATGAGCTGAAATCTTACAAAAAATGTGAATTGAATGCATAATCCTGATATAGATTCAATTTATTTCCACAAAAAATACTATGTACATATTATATTCTTTTAAATACTTCACTTGAACAACATGAAATTCATCTTCATCTAACAAACCATAAAATAAGAATATTTTTCATGTACATAAGTTCTTATCATGGTGAATGTAGATTTTAAATGTATTATTAAAAAAAACCAATTGCATACCTAAATAGAAGATACATACACCATAATGAGACTTAAAACAAGAAAAAATCAACATCCAAATCCAACTAGAAAACCTACATAGTTTAGATTTTGCAATGATCTTGGAAAAAATGATATGCAAACTAGGAAATGAAACATTTATGTTAAAGTGTGATGCAGATCAACTTGTCAAGAAGTTTAAACTCTGCATCTCTTAACCACTTTCCTAGACCTTAAGGCCTATTTAGTAGCCTTTTTCTAGTTTTTGGACTTTTATAGAAAATAAAGGATTGGTTAACACATTTTGAGACTCATACTAGTCACCCTCCACCTATATTCACCTTTCTACAAATTTTATGGATTAATTTTTATTTTTAGACCTCTTTTCTAGCACTAGGTCTCCTTAATTAGGCCACTTTGTAGGCTTTTTCAACACAGACCTCAAAAAATTGTACAAAAAAAGTTGTGTAGGTCTAGAATCACTTGATTCACTTAGACAACCTATAACCCATCAAGATTACAAAATTTCAATGGATTTGGATGCTTGAAACTCCTTAACTATCAAAATCCTAATTCCAGGATTTCCTTCCCATATACAGACCTGAGAGGGAAGAATATTGGTTTGTGATCTCTATAAGGACATTTTGAATACTTTAAAAGATTTTTGGGCTCTATTTCAACCCTGGTCACACTCTCCAACCATTAATTAGTCCCTTTACCTTCTCTATTCCACTTTTTAAATCAAGTTTCTATTTGATTATGCAGGAATTATAAGCTTATATAGGTTTGTAATGAAGTTGATACAAAAAGACAAGATTACAAGAAAATTAAATATGAAATAAACATTTTAAAATAAATATAAATACTTACCAAAAACTTAATAACTAATTAAATATGTTTCCATTATTATTTCACTCACAAAATAGTTTGCATAGTCTGCCAACAATGTTTGAACACATAAAATAAGGCCTATATGAGTCGATCTTCAAAAAAAGGGTTTATTCTTTATTTTTTTGAAACTTGTGTCTCAAAAATAAACAAAAAACCTCTCCCCAATAAAAAATTACAAGTTTTATATGTGCATAACTATTGTAACTGCCTACAAGGACCTTTCAATGGTCACAAAAGGCAAGTTAAGAAAACATGAAAGTGTGCTAGGTAATTAGTCCATACAATTGAGACCTTGGACCCTTGACATGGATTAAAGAGTTCCTTAGAGGTTTTTAAAACATGTTTAAAAACTTTAAAAATCCATTCATTCACGCCTATTAGGCTAACTACAAGCAAATAATTTAAATTTTTGAAAATCAAGTTTTGGCAAGAAAACTAGAAATTTGAAATTTAAACTAACTAGAAGCAAATCTAACCTACCAGTTTGAAATATAAGTATGGTTAACACATCTAAAGGCCCTAAAAACCATCATATATCCAAAATTTAGGAAAATAAACCAAAATTGACAATAAAAAACCTCCTAGAAGTGATGATCATGCATCAAGGTGGTTGTCATAACCAACAATTAATTCAAATGGGTGATCTATCCACTAAAATAGTGGATGAAATCATATACAAAATATCATATGTTTTCAAATACCAAAATTAAAACAACACTAAATACTTATCAATATTTCAAAAACCATCACCAAATCTACCACCATAATATTCAAGGTTGATGTAAGAAAAAAACATTTAAAACCAATTTAAATCAATCCATCACCAAGTCCAGTCCACCCTATTTGAATAACATGCTTTGAAAACTATAAATAAAATGAATTTAAAATAATCAAATTAAATGTAATATATGAATTTATTTAATATATACCCAAAGTGTTATATGCAAAGTTTCAAAATATTCAAAATATTACAAAATAAATATCATGCCAAGTGACCATACCTACTATGACTCACACTTAAAATTGGCCATGAGACTTAATACAAGGTCACACAATATTCATATTATATCAATCTTATAACTAACCAAACATATCATGTGCATATTACCTTAGTAGTGTGCAAGAGGATTATTTCAATCGTGTGAAAAGAGGTGTTGAGACTACATTGCAGAAAAGGATGTTACAATCATGTAGCTATGCATTCTAACTGAATAGGTGAAATAATCAATACTAGAATTTCTATAAATTTACTCATCTTACCCATGTTTTTCAATGCAATCATTTATTAATAACATAAAATCATGTATCCAATTATAAATACAAATGCCATAGAATTCATATACCAAATATGCCGTCCAATATTTATCACCTTATCATAAATTAAAAACATGTTATATACACATCAAACCATGTCACAAACTAAAATGTTAATTTTCACCAAATAAGATAGAGAATAACAACTATGATGATCATGATTACATACTAATTAAACTGCAAAGATGAGATATAAACATACTAGATTTATGAATGCAATATAAATGTGTATGATATCATTTGATCAATATTATGCTACAAATCATCTAAAAATAACATTACAAGTATTAAAATAATTAACATAAAAATAATTAATATTAAAATATATGTATAGAAATAACTTCTTAAATAAATATAAACAAGTTGGCCCCCATAAACAAATTTAAATATTATGACAATAAGTCATCATATTTCAGAACTAATTATGTCAAGACCCTTTAAAAAGGGAGAGGTACTAAACTTAGGCATAATAAGGTGGATTTAGGGTAATTGTAATATATAATATGTCCTTAAAAAAACCCATGTAATTTTAGTGTTATATCCATATCCTAATTGGGACTTAGGCCAATATAATTCTCCCTCCTAAGGTGAGTGTGTGATATGTAATTGTGAAACTATGTGAGTATATCTAGAATATTGATTGCAATTATTAAAATGGGTTCCATTTACCTATAAAAATATATATTTAGACTTGGCCTATGATTTTTATAATGAAAAATAATTTAAATTATAGAAATAATTCTATTTTTCTCAATATACAGTGTTTTTTATAAGGCTTGCCAGGTACTGCGTTTAGTTACTTTGATGTGCTTTTATAGTGAAAAAATTAGAATCTTTATTTTAAATAAATTTTATAAAAGTGCATGAGGGTTTATATATATATATATATATATATATATATATATATATATATATATATGTATATATATATATATATATATGTATATATATATATTTGAAAGAATCTTTATTTTAAATAAATTTTATAAAAGTGCATGAGGGTTTATATATATATATATATATATATATATATATATATATATATATATATATATATATATATATATATATATGTATATATATATATTTGAAAAGTTAATATTTGAGAACTTTGGATATAGGTATACCAGGGGATATGACTAGCTTGAAAACCTTTCTGCCTAGTGTGAACTTTTCCCAAAAGGGTAGAAACTATTGAAATTTGCCTGACATAAAGTATAAACATAATAGAGATTTTTACATGATGTTTTATGTTATTTAAGACATTTAATGTAATGAAGGATATTATAGAGATTACAAGTTAATAAAATGGTTAATAGGCAAAGTGAGGGAAGGATATCAAGATTAAACATTGGCAATCACTTAATTATTAAATTTATGTTTCTACAATATCTTAGTTCTTGTAAAAATGGTAAATTTCATGTTCTTGGGTACTTGGTCTCATCATTTTTTATGTGATGCTTATATTCCCCCTCAATAAATAGTGTGATGGCCATTGTCTCTTATCAAAAATGGTTGTGACTTATATTTTTACCTTGATGTATCTGAGTTGATCTAGCACTTGGTAATACTTTCTCCTATAGTGGTTGAATAATTTTGAAAACTCCCTATTTCTTATATTTTTTAATTTTTAGTTGTACAACAATGAAAATTTATGTGCTCTATGTAATGATTCTATGATAATCCCAATATAATTTTCTCTCTTTTTTTGATAAGTGTCTCATATCTCTATGTCTAATAGTTGGTCAAGTGATCAGATAATTATAAAGTAACATTCCTAAGATAATTCTTTGTTTATCTTCAATACTCGTTACTATATTATAGTAGCATGTACTATCCTAGAAGGTTCCACCTAAAAACTTTTTCATAATTAAAAATATGCACTTCCTCTTAATCTCATGGCATACTTCAATTTACAAAGGTTTGTTTCAATTGTGTTTTTATCACACAAGAATAATGGTGCATAATAATATTGTAACTACTAATAGCATTTGGATTAATCTAATGTTTTTACATTGGTTCCTTCCATTTATCTCTTGTAAGGTGTGATTGATTAAGAAGCTGTGAATTACCCTTGTTCTTGGTAAATGAATTATCTTGATATTATCCTAGATTAATAGGTGTAAACATTTTATGAGATAAGTATTAATTTGGATCAATAAGATTAAAATTTAACTTACAGAACTAATGATCTATTAAAATTTAAATATTATTACCATCATCAATGTTATACCAATACCAATATGTGACTTTTAGATTATGAGTTTTAGAATTGACTACAAGAGGGAGATATGGAATTATCTCTTTTATTTTTACAATGATTTATGATGATGTATTTATATCTTACATATTTTTCATAACTTATTTATACATTTAATTGACTTGACACACCCAACTCATATGTATACATATGATATATTTATATGGGATGTTATGGTGTTACTATAGAATAATCCCCAAACTATGGTTGATTTTGAATAGTAGATTGTGTCATTTTATAATATATGAAGGTCACAACCCCAAAAATTAGCCTACAAAATTTTGACATTTCTAGGGTCATAATTTGAATTCCAACACCAAGTATTGAATGTGTTAATTTAGTACATAATTTAAGATGGAATAATGTGCATAATTGCATCAAACTCTTTATGTTAATCATAATAAAGTTTAAACACATCATGCCTTAACTTTAAGTTGTAACCACAACCTTACAGTTTTATAATTCTAGCAAGAGATACAACACTATTATATCTACTATATACAAATGCTAAAAATATTTTATTATCTAATTTATATCATTCACTACCCCAAAAATGATGAACACTCCTTCAATATTTTTATTAGTTCAAGTCAATAATTTAAAAAGGTAATCAAGCATTCATAAGCCACAATGTTCAAACACATCACTCACTATATTATATTAATTAGTTTTTTATTTATACTAATTCAATATGTACCACACTCTATACAAAATCATGTGATTCAAAATAACTTATGACACATGCCTCTCAAATATTTCCACAATATTCATCAAGACTATGGTCTATGTTGATTAAATTAGCCCTTAGGTTCAATTCATCAACCTAATTAGTCATAGATTATTCTATTTGATATTTGATCATATTTTAAGAGAATGATAACTTACATGTTGTTTTACAGTGAAATTTTGTAAACATCATTTGAAACATTTATTACACACTTCTTATATGATGGCCCATTGATTATAACTTTAAAAAAACTTGTATATCAAGGCAGTCCATTATATTAATAAATCATTAATACATTTATTAATTCATATAAGAGTTTACTCTTGAGATATTTTTTTTAATTCAATCCTCTAAGTGAAGCATAATCAATTAAATTTGAAATCACAACTTGTGTAATTCATCATTTTGTAATGAAATCCTATTTATTTATTTATTTTAAACCATATGTTTTTTCCTCCTAGGACATAAAAATGATCCTTTGGAGTTTTATATTAATCATATAATACATTAGGAATCATTCCTTTTAAACATTATAATTTTTTTTAACCACTCATCATATAAATAATAGTTAATTAGATAAGATTTCAATTAACAAAATTGTCACTTTCCTTTTTCTTTAGGACCACATATTATTTACACTTTGTTAAAAAATTAATCATTCATTAAATACTTCTCACATTTATCCATTAATGTGAAAAAGAGAGATCACAATTCACTCTATTCTAACCTTTATTAATACAATAGACCTTCATTTTCAATGCAATTAACATTACCCTTTTTCTTTTATTTAACTAGTCAACAACTAAGGATACATTTTGAACCAGACAATGTTAATTATACTTTATTTTTTTAGCACATAATACCATAATTTACACAATCTTTCTTAATAATTAATAAATAAAATTATGATTTTATAATCATACTTCACAAGCCCTGTGAACAATTTGTCACAATATTTTTTTATTGAGATGTATTGTCAACATTACCAACTCAAAGCAAGGTAACATCTCAAAGATACATGACTATAATCTAAAAAAAATAGTATATTATCATTCCTATTAAGTGATGTGGTAGTTTATCATTACTATAGAATAATTTTAGATTCAAGGATTCCACTTAAACAAGTAACATTAATTTATTCGCATTGTGAACATTTTATAAAAAAACCTAAATAAATGCTTTTATATTTTTTTCTTTACAAAATCCAACACATGCTTTATGTAACATAATGCATTCCAATTTAATCTAAATAAAAAATATATCAAATCACAAAACCTAAATTGGTAACCACCAAAATAATCCCAACTTCATAAAACCTCCATGGTTTAAAACTTAATTTTATACAGTCCAATCTTGAAACATTAAAACTCAAAATAGAATCCTTCCATTCTATAAAAAAACCATATCAACCATTGTAATAAATATATAGTTCCCACAAAACTTATAATATTTCAACCATAATTAACACTTCCAAGGTTTCTAATAAAATATTTCACACATAACAAAAGGTTCACAATTTTCTTTTCCCATTTCTTGCTTATCCTTTTTCTACTATTATTCATTCTTTCCCTTCAAAATATGTGTCTCCCATAGTCCCCCATGGCATATTCTATTTATTCCATCCAATACATCCTCATAATGGAGCTTGAGTGGTGGCATTAATTCTTCCTCCATGTCTCCCATGGATACCTAAAAACACCCCAAACCTACACCATTGTCCCTAAATTCCAATAATATTTCCCAAATAAAGTCAATGACTACCAAAATGAGCTTGAAGTAATAATAAAAATGAAAAACCCTAATTAAATGATTAGGTCATTCAACCACATTGATTGTCAATGAACCAAAAAAAAGTAACCAAGGTCAAACATCCTTATTATTGATCACCAAGAATTAAACCATAATGACCTTAATCAAGGTCATGATAACATAGAACTATTACCACAATGATTCCATATTATCAATATCAATCTCCAAGTCCCTTTTATATGTTACCAATTCAACCAAAAATATGGAATCAATAAAATTCAACATAAAAACAAGCAAAGACCTAAATCGGGTCTTACATTTCTAGTAACATGGTAAGGCACAATTGGGTATCCAACCAATAGCCTTCATAAGTAATAAAATAATGACACACAAAACCAATCATTTAAAACATAAGTTGATATGAAGCACAAGGTGGACTAATTGATCTTTCATTTACCTATTTTACCAATAAACTTGTATGAAGTTGTGGTGGCTACTCGATGGCATATTTTAGGCTCAAACCTAGCTCATCTCACATGTTCATTACATGCAGTCATCAAAGCACATCAACGGTGCTAGTATGATAAAATATAAAGCATTTAATTATAAAATTAAATATATCTAATTATTAAATAAAATAATATCATGACAATAAAACTCATAAATTATTTTCAAATAGCTCAAACAATAGTAATATCAATGTCAAATGTCTCATAATTAGTCAACTTAACAAAAAACATATTGTATATTAAGGCGGGTCATAACATCCACCCACCTAAAATAAGGCATTGTCCTAGGGCCTAGATAAATAAGTGAGGATAGTGTTCACTAAAAATATTCTCATCTTCATAGGTGGCACTTTTTCACTCAGCTGATCCAATTGGACCAACACTTGATGTATTACTCTATTTCATAGATTAATCCTATGATGGGCCAAGATCTTGATGGGGTCCAACTAAATCATGTCTTATTCTTCCACCTAAAGATTATTCCAATCAAAAATATGATATAGATCAAAAACATATTTTCTCAAAATAACCACATAAAACACATCATTAATTATAGATAGATAAGGATGAATAGCTATGTGATAGGAAACATGACCAAGTTTTTCCATAATGTCAAATGGATCAAAAAATGTAGAACTAGTTTGAACACATTTCCAAAATTAATTGAGCTTTTCTAAATTCTTACTCTAAAAAATAACTTGTCTTATAATTCAAATTCTCTTGATGATCTCTTAAGATCATCATAAATTTTTTGCCTATCAAAGGTAGTTTTCAACCTTTATCGAATCGAAGCCATTTGTTGATCATACTCTTGCAAAGTCTCAAGTCCTAATAAAACATGAGTTTCTAATCTATCCTAGTCAAGGGGAGTTTTACACTTTCACCCATACAAGGGTTCAAAATGTTCCAATTTAATAACATAATTAAATGTGTTATTATATGCAGACTTAGCTAAATTGAGATAATCTTCTCATTTAGACTAATGATCCATCACATAATTTCTTAACATGTGTTTCATCACTTGATTCAAACTTTCAATTTGACTATCCATTTTTAAATGATAGGCTAAACTAAAATTTAGCTTTGTTCTAAAATAAGCCATTAATTTTTTCCAAAATATAAAAGTGAACAACTAATCTCTATCTAAGATAATCATTTCAAGATCACCATGAAGGGAAAAAACCACTTCATGAGATTTTTATCAATAGTAATGATATCATTAGTAAGATTGTCAATAATGAATTGAGAAACCTTCATTAGGTTATGACATATAACTATAATTAAATCATTCCTACCTCATGATTTAGGTAATCTAGATATAAAATCCATAGAGATTTCTACACATTTCCTTTCAAGAATTGCATAAAAATATAGAAAACCACCAAAATGAAAATGTTAAACCTTAACTCATTGACATTCTAAACATTTTGCTATGAAATTAGCCACATATTTCTTTAGTCCCAACCCAAAAAAAAAAAAAAAAAATTCAGCTCATATGTCATTTTTGGGACACTTGGATGAGTGAACTAAGGTGAAACATACACTTATTTCAATACTTATTCCCTCATGTTTCCAAAATTAGGAACATACATTATACCTTGGCACGTCGTAAGTCTATTTGAGTCCAAGGAGAAATCAAAAACTTTTACCATTATTTCAATAGTCAAATCAATATAAATGCTTCAACATTCAGAGTTGGTTGTTGATTTAAAATAAAATTTCTAAAATTTGACCTTAAAATATAAATTGTATCAAGATAAATCCTTTTTATAAGAGCATAAACTATTATATTTTCCTTTCCTTTGACATAGTCAATTACAATATCAAAATTACTGATAAAATCTAACTACCTTCACTACTTTGCATTTGACTCTTCTTAAGTAAATTATAAATACACTAGGATGTGATGGTCTGATTTCACTTTAAATTGATTCTCAATAAAAAAATGCTTTCATTACTTGAGTGAATGAACCACAACTGCAAGTTCAAGATCATAAGTGGGTTAATTTTCCTCATGTACTTTAATTTTTCTTAATGTATGGGTAATACTACCTTACCATCTTGAATCAAAATAACACCAATACCCACTTTACAAGCATCATCCCAAATATGTAAATTCCCATTTGGATATGGAATAACAAGAATATGTGTTGGAATTAACAACACCTTCAACATTTATAAAGTTATCTTAGATTGAGAATTCCATTCAAACTTCTTTCCCTTATTTTTCAAATAAATGATAGGGCTATCCACTCTTGAACATTTCTCCATGAACCTTTTGTAATAACTAGCTAGTCCCATTAAGCTACACTCTTCATGAACATTCTTAGGAGCATTCCACTCACTAATGGCTATAATTTTTACAAGATCCACTTTGAGTCCTTCCTTAGAAATCACATGTCCCAAATAATGGAATTTAATTTATAACAAAGAAAATTTTAAAAAGCTTTCCATAAATTTTATGTTACCTTAGCCTTTATAGGACTGAGCATAGGTGTTTCTTAAGTTCCCTCTCATTCTTAGAGTAGAACATAATATCATAAAATAGAAACCAACACAAACTGATTTAGAAAATCAAAAAACTCACTATTCATTAAATTCATGAAGGTAACAAGGGCATTAGTTAGACCAAAATACATAATAATGAACGAATAATGTCCATACCTTATTCTAGAAATCATATTATGTATATATTTATCTTTGATAGGAATTGGTAGTACCCTAATCAAATATCAGTCTTGGAAAACATAGTTTCAACCTTCATTTTATCAACAAAACATCAATTTTGGGTATGGGGTATCTATTATTGATGGTGACTTTATTTAGCATGTGATAGTTGATAGGGTTCCCTAGCATGACACACTAGGCTTAACCAACCCTTTTCCCACCATTTCTTATAGTTTTACCTTAACTTATCATATATATTCCATGTTCATCCTATAAGTGAATTTTGATGTAGGTGAATATCTTGATATGACATCGATGGGAAATTTGAACTCTCTTAGGAGCTAGCCTTGGAATTTCTTCAGAAAATACATCCTCAAATTCTCTTAATACTTGATAATATTGTAGGGTAGGTTTCTCTTCCTTAATAAGTTCATTTAGTTGTATTGAATAAAGTTTTCAGCCCTTATGCACTACTTTTTTCAACTGTAAGGTTGAAATAATAGTTTTAATTTTGTTTGATGTTGATGCAGCTAGTCCATGCCAAGAATCAAATCATACAATCATAAAGGTCATATAAATAGGTTTACTTGGATCTTAAATAATACAAGGTCAATTTTAGTTTGTTCTAAGCATTTTAAGACAACCACCTTTTTCACATACCAAACTCTACTTTCCATCATTATCTAATCCTAGAAGGTTTAGTCATACATTTATAAGATACTTTAGATGATATCAAATTATTTGTTGCTATAAAATAAATTAAAATAGTTAACTAGAAACCAAAAATTATACCTCGATTCTCAATTGGTGTAGACTATAGATCTAGATTTATATTGTTTATAAAAACATACACTCAATGATTTACTAGTTGTTTCCTCATAGTCGATGATAATCCTTTCAATAATGATTAATACCATATTCACAACATTGCAAAATATCCAATGGTTGTAGAGGCACTACATTACCTCATGTGGTGGGGTCATGGAAGCTTCCTTGACACTAATTATGGTTCCCATTATTCTATTTTGAAAAGTTCTAAGTTTTAGAATCTTTGTTTACATTTTTAAACTTTCTAGTATTGATAGTGTTTTTTACAAATTCCTTATTTTTTTAGATTTCTTGAATTTTTTGTTTATATCAGGGATTGAATATTTATCCTTAGACTATAGCCTATTGTTTTGATATTCTATTCTTGACTTTTGGCAAGACTTCTCTTTTTCTTCTACATGATGTGCAGATTTAATAGTATAATCTAGGGTACATGGGTTTGTTATTTTCACATCATGCATTAACACCTCTTACAAGCCTACTTTGAACTTAATTATTTTATTTTATTCATCATTCATGTAATTTACATAACATATGAGGATGAGAAATGTATTTTTATACTCCTATATAGTCATGGTTCCCTGATTTAGCTACTAGAACTATATAATATTTTGTTCTTTAAAGTTTCCAATAAGAGATCTCTTTTTGAATTACCCCTCAAAATTATCCCAATAAAGATCCATTTGATCATATGTATTTAGATAACTTAAATGATTCCACCACAAACCATCATCACCTACTAGTTGGTAGACTTTTATATAAGCCTTAAGTTTAGTTCTCATATTATGGAGAGTGAAGTATTTTTGTATGTTTATTAATCAAGATTCTATAGCTTCTAATAATTTCTCAACATATTAGGTATGAAGTGAGATTTTATTAATCTCCTTAATAATAGTATCCATGACCTCATGATGGGTTGGGTTATCACCCATATGATCCTCCCTTTATTCCTCCTACTCATCTCATTCCTAAAGGTTTTTAAAATGGACCAACATTTAACCATATTCTTCCATCTAGACATGCATATTATAAAGTACATACAATATGTCATCCAAAATAACATTATTACCTGGTTGGCCATTATGACCATCTTAGTCATTATTAACATTAATACCAATAATGTTGTTTCCACTAGTATTACTATTATCATGATCATTTCTAATGTTAGTATCATCATGACCACCCAAACCATGGTTATCAACAACATTCATGCTAGCATTTCTATTTTTTTTTTGTCCCAAGGTTTTACGATCCTGAGAAACACCAAAACACTTTTATCCTAATAGTTACCCAAAGTTCCCTAGACTATAAACAGACTCGATACCACATGTCACAACCCCAAAAATTATCCTATAAAATTTTGACATTTCTAGGGTCATGATCTGAATTTCAACACTAATTATTGCATGTGTTCAATAAATATCATGACTTAAAATAGAATAATGTGTATAATTGTCTCCATATCCTTTTGGTAACCATATGAAAGTCTATGCACATTGTTCCTTAAATTTAAGTTACAACCACAATCTTATAGTTTTATAATTCTAGTAGGAGTTACTCACAACACTATTATATCTACTATATATAAATACTAAAAACATTTTCTTATGCAATTTAGATCATTCACTGCCTCAAAAATGATGACCATTCATCTAATATCTTGATTAGTTTAAGTCAATAATTTAAAGAGGTGAGTCAGCATTCATAAACCACAATGTTCAATCACATCACTCACTATATTATACTGATTAATTTTTATTACTACTAATTCAATATGTACCACACTCCATAAAACATCAAGTAATCCAAAATAATTTATAACACATGCCTCTTAAATATTTTCATGATATTCATAATTACTACGGTCTTTGTTGATTAAATTAACCCTTAGATTCAATTCGTCAACCTGATTAGTCATAGATTGTTATGTTCAAGACTTAATCATCTTTTAAGATATTGGCAGCGTACATATTATTTTACATTGAAATATTTTTTAAACATCATCTTAAACATTTATTATACACTTCTTATTTAATATTCCATTGATAATAACTTTGAACAATCTTATATATCAAGGCAGTCCATTGTATTAATAAATCATTTAATACTTCTATTAATCCATACAAGAGTTTACTCTTGAGATCAATTTTTTTAATTCATTCTTGTAATTGAAGCACAATATATTAATTCTAAAATCATAACTTTATTAATTCATCATTTATGTAATGACCTCTTATTTGTTTCTTTTAAAACCTTCATCTTTCAGTATCTCGTAGGAAATTAAAATGCTCCCTTTAGAGTTTTATACTTATCATAAATTACATTAGGCAACATTCCTTTTAAAAACTCCTTATTATTTTCACCACTCATATTATAAATCATAATTAATTACATAAGATTCTAAACAAAGAATTTGTCACTTTCCTTTTTATTTAGGACCGTATGTTTTTCACACTTTTTTAAATAATTAATCATTCACTAAAGATTTATCACATTTATCCATTGATATGAAAACAAGAGATTGAGATTCACTCAGTTCTAACCTTTATTAATACAACCAACCTTCATATTCAATTCAATTAACATTTTTTTTATTTCATTTAACTTGTCAATAACTAAGGATACATTTTGAACTAAACAATATTAAATATCCTTTATTAATCTACCACATAATACCTTAATTTACACAGGCTTTCTTAATACCCAATAAATAACATTATGATTTCATAATCATACTTCACAACCCCTGTGAATAATTTCACACAATTTTTTTTATTGAGATCCACTATCAACATTACTAACTCAAATCAAGATAACATCCCAAAGATACATGAATGAAATACAAAAAAAATAGTGCATACTCATTCCTATCAAGTGATGTTGTAGTTCATCATTACTATGGAGTAATTTAAGATTCAAGGACATCAATCGAACAAGTAACATTAAATTATTCATGTTCTAAACATTTTGTCAAAAACCTAAAAAAATATTCTTCTCTTTGTTTTTCCTTTTCAAAATCCAACACACATTTTATGCAATAGAATGTAATCCAATTGAAGCTGAACATAAAAATATCAAATCATAATACTTAATTTGGTAACCACCAAAATAATCTTAAATTCATAAAACCTTCATGATTTAAAAATTAATTCATTGTAGTCTAATCTTACAACATTAAAACTCAAAATAGAATCCTTCTAGTCTATAAAAAATCCTACTGGCCACTGAAATCTATATGTTGTTCACATTAAACTTATAATATTTCAACCATAATTAAGACTTGTAGGTTTTGTACACATATATTTCACATGAAAAAAAAGGTTCATAATTTTATTTTCATGTTCCTTTCTTCTCTTTTTTCCACTCTTTTTCATTCTTTCACTTCAAACTATTTGTCTCCCACATTCCCCCATGACATCTTCTATTTATTCCATGTACTATGTCCTCATAATGGAGCTTAAGTAGTAGAATTCATTTTTCCTCCATGTCTCTCATGGATACCATTATAAAGATTTAAGATCCTACACCATTCTCTCTAAATTCTAACAACATTTCCCAAAAAAACCAATGACTACCAAAATGAGCTTGAATCAAGAATAAAAATTAAAAACCCTAATGGAATGATTAGGTCACTAGATCATGTCGAATGTCAATGCACCAAATAAAAAGTTACCATAGTGATTAATCATGATTTGGTTTATTAGGTTTTCTCCTCATACTCATAAAATGTTGGCATATGACACTTAGGTTGGTGACATGTCTAAACTGTGTCAAAAGAGTGCTTTGACATTGATTCCAAGATGTGATCAAAACCTATAGGATATTAAGGAACTAGTCATAAGTATCATCTTATAATGTAAAGGGAAATATTTTGTAGGCCATGTCTTCATGGGTTACATTTAGTATCCATAAATAAATATTTAAATCCTTTACATGTTCTTGGGTATTCCTACCTCCTGAAGGAGAGAAGGAAGATACTTCTCAGGGTTTCTAGGAAGATCATGCACATATCCAAGGATGGAAATAGTAGAATCAATTAGCCAAGCTTGGGTCACTAGGTATAAAGGATGATGGGGTTGTTTGTTTGGGGGATATAATTGAGTGTGAGGTCATCTTAATACACCTTTATCTGACCTAACTTTTCTATGGATTTCCAAAGGTGGGTATAACAAGTTAGTATCTAAGGTGGACCTTGTTAATATTTTGAGTAGATCTAGTGCAACTCAAGAGATATTTTCAAATATTATTTCCTCCTTCTAGAACTAAATAAATTCTTGTTGATATATGTTTTATGTAAAATAGTTAACCTTATGAGGTAGTCTCTAACATTTTAGGATTAGTGAATAAAGACTCACTCAAAGGCATGAGTTGAAAGGTATTAGGTTTTATAAACAACCTGTTAGTGGAATAGAGATGACTGAAGTAGTTTTTACCTCAAATGATTTTGATATGAAAATGGTATATATCTCCTTGATATGGATGGATTGATGATGAGTCTAAATTAAGGTGGGTAGGATAAAAAGATACTCAAAAAATGGTAGGGAAAGAAAGAAGGTATGTGAATCAAACAAGATAAAACTCTTCTAATCTGGATCTTAAACTTAGAGGTTGGAAAAAAAGTTAGGAACCAATGCTTTTTACAAGTTATTTTTAACACACAATAGTAAAACATAGTTAAGATTCCAAGGGAACAAAGATAAAGTGAAATTTAGCATATATAATCAAAGGTTGTTGCATTTTTTATATTTAAATTGCACATCTACAAAGGGAGATTGTGATTATTACACAAAAGCATTCAAATAAGCTACTATATAATATGAATAACCATTTCAAAATAGCATTCATGTACAATCAAAATATTAAGATACCATATTATCAAAACTTCTTAAGAAACTCTCAAATTGAGAGAAGAACACGATTTGTACATCAAGACCAATTATAAAATAATCCTCATAATTTCTTATTAATCTTCATAGCCAAAAATATCTTCCCTTTAAGATCGAGAGGATACTTATATATATATATATATATATATGTATATGTATATGTGTGTGTATATATATATATATATATATATATATATGTATATGTATATATATATATATATATATATGTATATGTATATATATATATATATGTATATATATATGTATATATATATATATGTATATGTATATATGTATATATATATATATGTATATATATATATATGTATATATATATATATAGATATATATATATATATAGATATATATATATATATATATAGTTTTGGGGATGGGATGCCTCATCCTCAAAATTAATTCCAAATTTGCATCTCTAACTATATAACTATGTATCAAAAAATCATGCATAGCATGCATGTATGAAAGTGTGTACATAAGTAATATTTGTCAACCAAAATATAATACATATATGGTAATAAATTTGGAACTACCAATTCCAAATCAATTTAAAACATGAAGATACATACATATACTTAAGTTGGTGCTGATGTAGCATCACTGGAAGAGGGAAATGGTTTCATGACAATTGTAGAAACTGAAGTAGTTATTTTCACCCCTTGAGGAATCAAAACTAGCCTTGTTGTAGTATGCATTACTACATATCCAAAAAATTAGGGACCCTGTGATGACATGACAACACTTGAAGTTGATGGTGTGCTTGGTACTAACCTAGAAGCTCATACTATGGCTTTGAGTTTCTTAAATAATATGTATGTAGCTTCAAACACTTTATTGATAATATCAAAATTGAGTATGGAAGGCTTAAATATTTTTATGGCTTTAGTCATCAACCTTGTATGCTCTACTTCTGAGCTCTTAAATTTTGATCCGAGGGATTTAACCTTAGTTACTCTATCCTTGGAAAATTTTATTAAGTGCAAAATCTCATCATTAGTTGTATAAATAATTATTTTAATTTTTATCTTAAAGTTATCTACAAATCTTTAATAATTATTTTTAAATTGGTCATGTTTACTAGTTGCCTAGTAGAGGTTATCACATATGTGACCCCCATATCCCTCAGGATATTTAAGGACTCATTCTCATGGCTTGAAAAATTCCCTATCAAATCAAGTTTTCTATGTCTCCCAATTTCTTTCATTGGTGTTTGGCTTATTTGTCTAATCAATAACTTATTCTTTGTTTGACAACTTACCCAAAAATTTGAAAAAATATGTCAAGTAGTGTTACTATTATCACTAGAACTTGCACCCTTTGAGGATGTGAAAATTCTCTCCTCATTCAAGTGGCACAATGGAACCACCTTAGGGTTTTGGGTGACCCAAATTTGAAGTGGATCTGCAGATTGGGGCTAGTTCCCTTGATGTATCACTATAGCTCAAACCTATTGCTAAATTTTGGGGGATGAAAAGGGAGAAGGATCACTGAAAATGAATCTAATATAGGGGAGGTGATACAAAAAATATTTTATCTACTCACACCACTTAAAATGCACTTGAAACCAAAGAGAATCTCACACATACATTTCATCCAATTCAACATTCCTTTTCTACATCAATGTTTCAAGCATGGGGTCTTGAAGAGAGCTTAGGCTAGGAGTAATTAAACAATAGGTCTTCTATAAACACTCATGAATGAGATACTCACTATACCTAAAATCCACATTAGATACTTCTTTCTAACCTATAAAAGAGAGCTCTTAAATCAAACAAGGCACTAGGAAGAGTAACATGTGAAGGTAAGAAAAATACACTTGCATAAAACCAACAACCAAAAAATACACTTAGTGAAATTTTAAATGAGGTAAAATAGCATTCTTCATTAATTTAAGGAAAAAAATTGGTAGGGCTTCACCATACCTAGGTGGAGAGATCCCTACAATAGCCAAAAAAAACTAGAATTTATAGCAATTGTGAGAGGAGAGAGAGAAAGGGAATCTCAAGAGTCACTAAGACACTTGTAAATAAATTAGGAGTTAAATTATCATGGAATATAGAATGATATAGGTCCTAAAATGAAATTAAGGACAAATGTCCCTTAAACTTGTCTAACTCCTCCATATGTGGCATAGATACTCTTGTGCTTGCATAAGAAACTATTTTCACGATTTGTCTTCACAAATTTATTTCTCACTACATAAGGTTAGGTCTGATGATTTATCTAAAGGAGATGGGTTACTAACAATCCCTCACATACATTTTATTGGTATTTAATCATTCATATTCCTATGTCCATGAGCAATCATCTCAAATAGTTATAAAATGACTCCTCATGCCCTCTCACACTTGGTACCCAAAACCTTTCCAATTTTTCAATCTGATCCATGTACAAGGAGGGATGATACTTTTCAAGAGTGTCCATGTTATCAGGTTTATCAATCATGCCTTAAAAGGCTTTCTAATTAGAGTTTCACCATTTTTCACTAAGTGTTCATTATCTGCCCACTAGATTGGTTGAGATGAAGAAGATGGTAGGCACAATTGGGAGATGAGATAGCTTAATAAATGGACATGAATACTTAGAACAAGTCCTAAAATCTCATTGAAAGGTAGTTTCATCTCTTGAAAGTTCTCCATGCCTACAAAACATATAAAATTGTCCAATAAATCCCTATTAGACCCATTTCGTATAAGTGAGGTAGACCTAAATCACATGGGAGGAGCCCTGGAGAGTCCTCTATCACTTTCAATTGGTTTCATGGCCTTTCCATGCACTCTAGACACTTCATTTGCCTCATCTTCCCAATCAGATCCTTATGGAGGGTTTTCTGCTTCTTCTAGTCTTAGTGTTTGTTCATAGTCATGGCACATTGGAATTTTGTCTAAATTCAACTTATGTATTCTTAAGGACCCTCTCAATCATCCCCAAACAACTCAACTTCCCATGCATAACCTCATGTGAGTTTCAAGCATTCCAAGCTAGTCACTCATGCCATTTCCATGCATTCTGTGAGGGTTTGAGTGCCTCAAGCCCAAAAATGGACTCTTGATAATTTACCATAAAAACTACAATTCTATACACCACTATATATGTCCCATACACATGCCTCAAAAATGTTTAAATATTGTCTTAAACTAGAAATGAAGATGGGCATTCATTTGGCCTTAGGTTTTACCATGCCTAATGGCTCTACTTGCAACCCTCAAGGTTTGAACTATTTTCTAACCCTCTAGACATATGTTATAGCTTAAACACTTCATACTTACCTATATTAAGATGATCCAATGCACTATAATTCTTGCCAAATTCTGAAAATAGAAGAGACCCCCTATTTAGAGTTAGGCTTGTTCATGCTAAGTACATCATGACTGCAACCTTAGATGCATAGAGTACCATGTTCGGTCTCATGGCTTATAGGATGGTTTTACATGCTTTCATGGATGTAATATAACTCAAAAAACCTTATGTAAATGTTTCCAATCTCTCTTATCCATGTTTATACCCCTTTTCCAAACATTTCAAGGTCTGTATGTGAAGAAACGTACCCTACCTCCAAGAAAAAATAGAGGGGGTTACCTTATTTTCTAAAAAAATACAACTATTGGAGGGGATTTTGCAACTCTCAAGGATGAATTATACCAAATTTTATCCCTTGGATCCACGTTTAGACCTCTAACCTTCTCCATTTCCTAGGCAAACTTTTCCTAGGTACATTGTCTATAGGATATGAGTGTTGACTATGTTTTGGCTTTGTTTGAGCTTATATGACCTTATTTTCATAGTAAAAGTTCCTCTCAAGGTCTCCATACATTTTATAAATGTGTTCTAACTCCTATTCACCCCTCAAACCTGTCCTTGTTCATCATATGCATATTGAAGACGCCAAATTGAGCTCTCTAATATAAGGCTAAGACACCCCTATTTGATAGGACCAGTTGTAAGTGTCCTTTATTCTAGGAATCCCATAAATATCTTGAATAAATCACCTAATAATTTTATTTTTTACTATGTATTTCTCAGGATTTAATATATATCTCAGATTGACTAGACTAGCTGGTTCTTTGAATGACTAAGTAACTTTGTCATACCCTATTGTCTATAGGTGAAGATATGACTTGTTTGGAGATTGAAACATATTCTTGATCAACCTAGAACCTTTTAGGGTCATAAAACTTGTTTTAAAACTATTTGTATCAAATTTTTCAACACTTAACTCACTAGACATAGTCCCCATATTGTTCACTATCTACTCTTGTTGTAGGTGCATATTTAATTCCCTTGTATGGACTGGGAGTGAGTCTAGGTGAGTTCAAAACACAAAGTACTATCTTCATCAAGTGGTATTTAAATAATGAAAACTATTCTAAAAAATTCCAAACTATTTCATCATGTAACAAGCTCTCACATCACTAAATTGGATAAAAATGCCTATCATGGTTCAGGCCTATAGACATCACTATGGGAAATCAATGTCTTTAGAGGCACTTTTGGGGCTTTAAATAGCTGCCTTCCACTTGCCATTTTGACACCAAACTTGGTATAAGTGTTGTCTATGGTAGGGGATACTACTTTAAATAACTAAGAGTGTTATAAGGTCCTTTGGTTATGACATATAATATTCCCAAAAAGCTTAAAGACCTTTGTTTAGGTCATTTAGGGACTGAGAGACCAAAAGCAATCTTCATCTTCTTAGAGTGACTTTCATAGCATTTTTGGCCATTCTCCACCTCATACAATATTAGCATGGTTTCTTCAATGTAAAATGGATCCAAGTGGGATCTCATCTCACTTCCACATTCAAATGACCATCTCAAACTCCTATTTAGGCCACTTTAGGTGGAGTTTTGGTCCACCATAGTAAACTATATTATAACTAATATGGAGATCTCTCATAAACCTAAATTTTGATGCTTCCCACTAACAACTTGATGCATTTATAGTAAAACCAAGAGGTGGACATGCACATTCATCCTTCCATACATTATCATGATGCAAGCAAGGCTCTTGTAGATGAAAATTCTAAGTTGCAAGGTAGTGAGAGTGAAATTGAGTATTAATATGCTTATTTAAAAGGCATCCTAGCATCTCAAATGAAATTTTTATCCCTCAAATGGATAACCCTCATCAATAACACCTTGAAAAAAACCTCAAAACACCTTCAAGGCACCTATGGGTGGTCATTTTCTGAGTACAAAGAAATGAGGATGAAATTAGACCAATAATAAGCCTAAAAGAGGATTTTGAACTATTGAGACCTCCAAAATCAAGGGAACAATGGAAAACCAAAGGATAATCCATGATAAACACGTTAAACTATCAAAACCATCAAACCAAATCAAAGAAATCTAAAACTAGATCAAAAGGAGACCCTCATGGATGTGAGTACATAAAAAGTTGCATGGGGTCTAAGTGATGGTTCATAAAGGAGAAGCCATTAAATTGAGGACTCTTTCCATGAAAATTAATTTGATTCAAATTAATTTCAACCCCCAAAATCATTCCTCATGACTCTAACTATACGACCCACATCAAGCATTTGAAATTGACCTTTCTTGGCTTGCAAGGACAAAAAGAAGAAATAGAAGAAAATAATGAACTTTCTGATGAAATATCTAAACACCAAGAATGGAAAAGTGTTTAAGTAAGTGAAGAGACATTATCCCATGTTTTTAGCTAAAGGTGAGCTTCACAATTCTATACAAGTGCCATTAATGGCCTAAAATCAAGGGGAAAATACCTCTTTCTACATGAAACTAATTCTTGAACTGAATCTGACCACTTGTTAACATCTATAGACCTCCTCCACATTTAAATTCACCTTTTTAACAAATATTATTCCTTGAAAGTCTATACAAGTCATTTAATGAGCTATAAATATGCCAAAATGACACTTTTTACACATATGACATGGTAAAGGACAAAATCAAGACTTATAAATACATTAAAACATCTAAAACACATTAGGACATTTTCAAGATAATTTGATCCTTTGACCATGTTTGATAGGGCTAACTTTGGTTGACTAGACTAGCACAAGGAAGATAGGCTTAAATTAAGGCCGGAGTAGGGATAGGTAAGGTATTTATACCAACATGAGACCCCTATAGGACATATGGAAACCTTTTAAAAGTTTATAAATGTAGAGGTTGACCCAATTTGACTAAAAATCAAATTTGGTTAACACTTTTAGCAATTCCTATGGGTAACATGCTTGCCTATGTTAAGGACCAATAGCCTTATCCCATCCATTGGGTAAAGGGAGTCAAATGCATTCTAAAACACTAGGATTAGACCTTGAATTGGCTAAAAATACAATGTATTGACCTCAAAACACACAAAGGAAAGACAACACACAATAAGACCAATCAAACACAAAGAAAATGCACACTTGTGTTACTAATCACTTAGGGAACACAAGACATAATGATAAGCAAACTAATCATATAAATTAAAATTAAACATACCTCCCTTCTTGGATCAAAAGGTAAGTACCTTGAATCTCCCTCCTCATGAGATGAATGAGGATGTCAAGCATGCTTCCTTTTGGATGTAGTGCTAGATGACTCATGTTTCCTTTTTGCTCCCTAGCTTGGCATGTCATTTGATGGAGTCATCTCCCATAAGCCTCCAAGGTAGATTAAGTCGTATTAACCTTAGAAACATGCCTCATACTATTATCATTTTGTCTCATTATGGTATATTTGCATATCTATGTAGGGGACAACCTCTTGTAAGTATATACCTTCTTGAAAGACCTCATTGTCCTCATTTTCTAAAATCTCTTCAAAGCCTTCAAGAATTTTTGTGTTATATCTCTCTAGAATTATTTTTTGTTCAAACTCCCTCTTGGTGTTGGTAGGAGTAGCTTCACATGAGGTTATATAATCAAACTTCAAACCTTCTTCAAAAGACTCATAGTCATCATAAATTTCTCTATCATGGTTTGGAGTATCTTGATGATGATGCCTTTCAACACATGTTTGATCCTTAATGGATTGGTTTTGTGTTCTTAGGATTTTTGTCCTCTCATTGTCTTCATATTATTTGAACATTTTCTTATATGTGTGCCACATGTCTTCTTCTTGAAACACATCTTCTTGCTTATCATGTCTTGTAGCCAGCTCCAAAGGACTTGTAGGCCCCATGAAACCTTCAATTTCATTGCAAATGTCCTCAAATCTCTACCACAAGTCATCATCCTCTTTCTTATCAGCATCATGAAGGTGAAAAAAAAGAGAAACTTCTTCATCTTTAGAATCCAAAAGAACCTCCTTCAAAGCTTCTTCTCGAACACAAGGAGTGTCATCTTAATTACCATTACAATCAAAAGTTTCTTCACAAACAGTCAGCTCTTCCTCATCATTAATCTAATCTAAAATCTCCATCTCTTTCTCCCTCTTAGTGATGTCAATATTAGGCATCTCAAAATCAAGAAGTTTATCCCAAGAAGGCTCCCAAAGAGCAATGCAATCCTCACCATTAAAAGGGAAAAATAGATCAACTAGAGGAGGTGGAAAGATGGGTTCAATGGATTTTTGAGGAGGGGTGGGAGAGAGTTGAGTAATTTCAAGTTTATCTTCACTTCCAACTTCTTCACTTAAACATGCTTTTTTTCTTCTTTTCACAAGATACCACTACTTCTTTCCATCTTGGGAAGGTAGGCTTAGAGAATTTTCCATGGGGATGAGATGTAAATGGAGGGGTAAATGATAGGCTTAGGAAATTTTGGGTTTCCTTGGGTTTCATATCTTGTCTCCCACTACGGAAATTAGGCTTTGAAACCTCTCCATTTTATACTACCATGATGGATTGCCTTAAAAATTGGTTTGCCAATTCAATCTTATTGTCAAGATGGGTCTCAAAACTAAAACTTCCTTTCTCAAAATCTTGTCCAAATAAAACAACCTGGTCAAGAGTGATGTCCTCCTTCTTTTGTCTTCTCTCTTGGATGGATTTACAAGAAGGGAAACTTTGGGTATTGTATGAAGGACTTGGGGAATTTTGAAGCATGTTTGTATTAGCATCTTGAGTGGGCAAAGTTGACACACTTGAAGGTTAGTGTGGGATATATTGGGGCTACCAAGACTGAGCTGGTTCATGAGTTCTCAGCCTCTCTTCTATGTGGAAAATTAGACCATAAACATAAATCATTTCACTAATAATACCTTTCCAATTATCTCTCTATATAGGCATCCATTCCTCTTTGACTTACTCCAAAGAATTTCTCATACTCTTGATACAATCACTAGGAATGACTTGACCACAACCATTTATAGTATCAAGGTCTAACAAATAGTCTTTGTAACCAATGATAATCTTCTTAAAACATGAAATGTAATTACTTATAGAGGAACTAGGTGGACTAGGTGAAGCACAAGCTTGATATGGCTGATTGTAGGCAACATATGATTGATAGGGATCATGATAAGCTTGGCCAAGGACTTGTTCATATTGAGAGGGAAAAGGCAAAGATGGATATGTCTCCCCAAATTTTTTTAAGACAAACTCAACATCAAAATTATCCATGAATCACTCATGAGAAGTGTATATAATAAGAAAAAATTCAATTAGAGTACCTAGACTGCCTAACTAGTAGATTTATGCTTGGAGTCGCCATTGGTACTTAGTGAAATTCCTTCAAAGGTTGATATCTTAAGGAGAACATAAAAACTCCTCAAATTATTGAAATAAGAGTCCCATCAGGAGTGCCAAAAAAATTTATCACTTGAACTTACACCCTTTGATGACATGACAAGTCTCTCCTCATTTAAGTGGCACAATGGAACCACCTTAGGGTTGTTGGTGACCCAAAGTTGAAGTGGATCTCTAGATTAGGGATATTCCCTTGATGTATCACTATAGCTCAAACCTATTGATAAATTTTGGGGAATGAAAAAGGAGAAGGATCACTAAAAATGAATCTAATTTAGGGGATGTGATACACCAAATAGTTTCTCTACTCACACCAGTTAAAATTCACTTAAAACTAAAGATAATCTCACACATACACTTCATCCAATTTAACACTACTCTTCTACATCAATGTTTCAAGCATGGGGTCTTAAAGAGAGATTAGGATAAGACTTAGATAATAGGTCTTCTAGAAACACTAATAAATTTTCTACTCACTATACCTAAAATACACATTAGACACTTCTTACTAACCTACAAAAGAGAGCTCTTAAATCACACAAGGCACTAGGAAGAGTAACATGTGAAGGTAAGCAAAATACACTTGCACAAGACCAACAATAAAAACATGCACTTATTTAAATCTTGAATGAGGTAAAACATCATTATTCATTAATTCAAGGCAAATTTTTAGGGATTCACCATACCTAGGTGGAGAGATCCCTATAATAGCCAAAAAGGATAGAATTTATAGTAATTGTGAGAGGAAAGAGTGAAAGGGAAGCTCAAGAGTCACTAAGACACTTGTCAAGAAATGAGAAAGAGTAAAATTAGCATGTAATTTGGAATGAGATAGTTCCTAAAAGTAAATAAGGGACAAATGTCCCTCAATCTTGTTTAACTCTTCCATATGTGTCGTAAATACTCTTGTGCTTACATAAGAAACTATTTTCATGATTTGTCTTCACAAAACTCTTTCTCACTACATAATGTCAAGTCTGATAATTGATATAAAGGGGATGGGTTACTAAATATCCCTAACATGCATTATATTGGTCCTCAATCATTCTTATTCCTCTATCCATGAGTAATCATCTCAAATAGTTATAAAATAACTCATTCTCATGCACCTCTCACATTAGCACCCAAAACCTTTCCAATTTTACAATATAATACATCCACAGTGAGGGGTTACACTTTTTAAGAGTGTCCATGTCATCAAGTTCAATAATCAAGCCTTAAAATGATTTACAATTGGAGTTTCACCATTTTTCACTAAGTGTTCACTATCTACCCAATATATTGGCTGAGATGAAGAAGATGGTATGAACACTTGGGAGATGAGATAGATCAATAAATGGACATGAGGACTTAGAAAAAGTCCTAAACTCTATCCTAAAGGTAGTTTCATCTCTTGAAATTTCTCCATGCCTATAAAACATATAAAATTATCAAAGAAAGCCCTGTTAGACCCCTTTCGTACAAGTGAGGTAGACCTAAATCACATGGGGATGAGCCTTGGAGATTCCTCTATCACTTCCAATTTGTTTCATGTCCTTCCACCCAATTTGGATACTTCATTTGCCTCATTTTCCCAATTGGGTCCTTATGGAGAGTTTTGTGATGGTTTTATGCTACTTCTAGTCTTAGTGTTTGTTCATAGCCATGGCACATTATAATTATATCTAAATGACACTTATGTCTTTTTAATGACCCTCTCCATCATCCCAAAACAACTCATCTTCCCATGCATAATCTCATGTGATTTCCAAGCATTCCAATTTGGTTACTCATGCCATTTCCATGCATTCTATGAGGGTTCTACCTTTAAGACACCTATGGGTTGTCATTTTTTGAGTACAGAGTAGTGAGAGTGAAATTAGACCAAGAACAAGCCTAAAAGATTATTTTGAACTATTGAGACCTCTAAAATCAAGGGAGTAATGTAAAACCAAAGGATAATCCATGAAAAACACATGAAATTATCAACACCATCAAACCAAAGAAAAGAAATTTGAAACTAGCTCAAAAGGAGACCCCTCGTGGATGTGAGTGTATAAAAATATACTTGGGGTCTAGGTAATGGTTCATAAAGGATAAGCCATTAAACTAAGAAACATTTCCATGAAAATGAATCTGACTCAAATTAATTTCAACCCCTAAATTCATTTCCTCTCAACTCCAACTGTACAACCCAAACCAAGTATTTGAAATTAACCTTTCTTGGCTTGCAAGGACAAGAAAGAATAAATAGAAGTAAAGAATGAAATTTTTTATGAAATATCTACACAACAATAATATAAAATATTTTAGGGAGGTGAAGAGACACTATCCTACATTTTTATCTGAAGGTGAGCTTCACAAGTCTGTATAAGTGCCATTAAGGGCCTAAAATCAAGGGAAAACTACCTCTTTCTACATGAAACTAATTCTTGAACTAAATCTGACCACTTATTGACAACTCCTAACCTCCTCCACATTTAAATTCACCTTTGTGATAAATATGCTTCCTTGAAAGTTTGTATAAGTCATTTAATGAGCTAGAAATATGCCAAAATGATGATTTTTGCACATAAGACATGGTAAAGGACAAAATAAAGACTTAGAAACACATTAAAACATCTAAATGACCATATTAAGACATTTTCAAGATAATTTGAGACTTTAACCATGTTTGACTAGGGTTGAATTTGGTTGACTAAACTAGCACAAGGAAGATAGGCTTAAACCAAGGCTGGAGCAGGGATAGGTAAGGTATTTAGACTAACATGAGACCCCTGTAGGACATATGGAAACCTTTAAAAAAATTATATATGTAGGGGTTGACTCAATTTGAGTAAAAGTCAAATTTGGTCAATAATTACCATCTTTAGTGCATTTTTTCACACCTAATTGATGGTATGTATTATGAAAATTTTCAACAATTACCTTGTTTACACCATCAATATTAGATGTTCTTAGTCCTAAGGTATGCATTGTAGGTCTCATATTATGCACTTTCATCAATGTAATAAACAATCAACATCTTTAAGTTTTGTTTAATTTTTCAAAGTGCAAGTCCCAAATTGTTATGCACTTTATTGATAATATCAAAATTGAGCATGGAAGCTTTAAATATTTTTATGGCTTTAATCATCAACCTTGTATGCTCTACTTTTGAGATTTTAAATTTTGATCGAAGGGATTTAACCTCAGTTACTCTATCCTTGGAAAATTTTATTAAGTGTAGAATCTCATCATTAGTTTTATAAATAATTCCTTAAATTTTTGTCTTAAAGCTATCTATAGGGATTTAATAAGTGTTTTGAAATTGGTCCTATTTACTAGTTGCCTAGTAGAGGTTATCGCATATGTGATCCCCATATCCCTCGGGATCTCTAAGGCCTCATTCTCATGGCTTGAAAAATTCCATATTATTCATGTTTTCTATGTCTCCTAATTTATTTCATTAGTGTTTTTTGTTTATGTGCAATGTTCATCTTGTTTGTCTAATCAATAATTTATTCTTTTTTTGACAACTTACCAAAAAAATTGTAAAAATGCATCAAGTAGTGTTACCATCTTTGGTGAATTTTTTCACACCTAGTTTATGGTATGCATTATGAAAATTTTAAACAATTGTCATGTTTACACCATAAATATTAGATGTTCTTAGTCCTAAGGTATGCATTTTAGGTCTCATCTTATGCACTTTCATTAGTGTAACAAACAATTGGCATCTTCAAGTTTTGTTTAATTTTTCAAAGTGTTAGTCCCAAATTCTTTCAACTTTTCTTCTTATATGGTGCTCAAACATTTTTTTAAGCATTTTTTTTAAAATGTTTTCATCAATTTCAATTAAAAACGTGGTTCTTAGAAGATAATTTCTAAGGTGTTGACTTTTAGACTTAAGCATCTCCTTCCTTTAATTCTTAGAAGTGAAAAAACAAGATTTATCTAGCATAGATATATTCTTGATAATGAAATTATTGTCTAATAAGGCATGGAATGGACTTAAGTCTCTATTCAAAATGCCCTTTTTGCCAAGATTGATTTGAGAAGGCTTAGGACTGCATTGATTAGCCTTTTATTTTATCCATGCTCCAAGTTCTTGAATTTGGTCTTAGGTTTGTTCAGGTGGTTAATATGTTTTTTCAAGATGTTGGGCCATGAATTACTATTAATGGATCCCAATACTCTTAGTTTGAGCTACATGGATCTATCAGCAAGGATTTCCTTTAACTCATTCACTTTATGTTCTAGCAGCTAAAGCATTTAGTTATTTATTAGCTAATTATGCCTCTATAGGCTTGGTGAAAGGCATTTCTACCTAATTTTGATTTTAAACTTCTAAATGGTCACTTTATTGATAATTATTTTTTCACTCTCCTTGAAGAGGAAGAGTCTATGAAGAATGTTATGGATTATCTTCACATTTTTTATTTGGCCTCTAGGTCTTCCATTCAATAGAGGAAAAATGCAGTGTTATCATTAGTCTCTCTTTCCTAAACCACATTGGTTGAAGGGATATCAATGCTAGTGGATTCTTATATGTGTTAAGTTTAAGTTCCTTAGCATTCCTTTTTATTTTTAGGCCTCACTAGCTAAACTATGGTCCTATGTAATTCAAAGGGTTGAAAAAAAATAGATCATAAAACCCTTATCTTTTGCAAGTAAGTTTCAATTTTTTTCCAAGGTGTTGGTAATTACGTATATTTGTTATTATTAACATTTGCATCCTTTTAATGATGCATATGGTAAGATAGAAAGGATTCTAATATATTTTCTTTGGGATAATTCTAAAGTTCATAAAGGCTTTCACAAAGTTTGATGTGATATTTATTGTTGGCCTAAAGAAGTAGGTGGTTTGGGGCTAATGGATATTAAGATTCAAGGTATTTCTCTCAACATTAAATCAGTTATCAAAGGACTAAAAGGTGATGAAGCCTAAAATATCTTGCTTTGTCAATATATCTCTCATGGGTTTCATTTTCATAGACATGCATGGCAAGGATTTGGGTTACATACTCTTCTCATCACCCCTATTCTTGTTAAAATTAATGGTATTTTTTTTATTTCGATCATTTAGAAAGCTTGGTAAAAAATCAAACCCCATCTAATTTGGGTGGGGTAAGGTTTAATAAATGGTCTTTCCTTTAATTATCATTCCATTTGGTGGTCTCTCATGTTGAATTTCCATAATGTTCCCTTCACTTTGGTCCTTTGGATCAAAATTTTAAGTCTGTTAAAAAAGGGGTGAAAATATTAGGGATATGCTCTATAAAGTGATTCATTCTTGGATTATTTGGCATTTAGTTTAGAATATATTTAACTTAAATAATTTAGATGTTGATTCTATTATAAATATTCAAGTCTCCATGTATACACATAATATTTTCAAACTTTATCAATTATTGATGCTTTCTATCTTGAAGGAACCCATCGAGTCTCAATATCTCTAAGTGCACACCCTAAGGGGTGCACTGAGAAAGGGATGGGTAGACCATTGGTGTTTCATAGGATTGTTGTCCCTTATTACCACTTGTTATCAATCCAATCAATTCCTAAAACCATTCCCCTATGCTTTGCCTCCTATTTTTTACCCTCTTATAGTTATTTACCACCCTCATTTAGCCTTTCCCCAACATAAAACCCTTTTTGATAGTTTATTTTACATAGTAGGCCCCATCAACCTTGTATTATTATTGATAAAACTTATAAGGGTTTAGGTTAACCCCTAGCTGACCTAGTTTATTTTTGTCAATTATTATTGTAGACACCGAAAATGTGTCTGCACCTGGGTCATCTTTCGTCCTCCCCCCTTGTCCCCCTTTGACCCATATCCTGGCCCTTGTCCTAGCCCCCTCCATTTATCAAATTAAAATAATTAAATATTTGGCCCCTTTCCACCTCACCCTTGCCACCTTGGATCCCCTCCTTGGATCCCCCCACCTCTCTCCTAGCCTTTATTGCCCAAATCTCCCCTTTATCCCTCCTCCCGTGTCCATTTATGCCTTCCTCAACCGTTTTCCCATGACCCCTTGACCCGGCAACATGCAAGAATGGACAGAGGCTAATTTTAGCCTCTGTGCCCATTCTTTGGCCACTGATGTCGGTCATTATTCAGCTGAGGTCGGCAGTTCTACCGCCATCGGCAGCCTTCAAAACGTTTTCCTGCAACCATTCTGGCCCCCGACGAACAGAACTCTCTTGATGCTTTTGCATTCATATTCTCTTCTACTCCCTCTCACACAGCAATGCCCAGTAGCTACAGGTACCTTACAGAGTAGCTCTAAGCAATAGCTCCATTTGCAGGTTCTTCAATAGCTCCAACAACAGGTTTCTCCATTCTCCAACCAGCAAGCAAGAGGTAAGAGTTTCATTGTTTCATTTCATTTTATCATTTGATTTCATCTACCTATCCTATCCACTGTCCACCACTTACTCGGTCCTTCCCTGAGAGGCTGAAAAGCCTTCTTAGACCCCTGTCTCCCATCCATCTTCCTCTTGCCCTGTCACCCTTCTAGTCCAGTCCCAGATAACATTCTCAGTCCCTCAGACCCAAAACAATTCCCTCAGACCTCCAAGCAATCTCACAGACCTCTAAATAGACCTCCCTGACCCTCAGAGAAGACTACAGTCCATTCTGCAACTCATCCCTGGCTATTGCCCCAGCTGACCTCGTCCAGTGCCCCTATCGATGTCAGCATCATAACTAACATCGGTGACATCCCCTAACTGACACCGGCAATATCACCGATGTCGATGACTGTGCAAAGGCAGATTGCTTCTAAACAGGTACACATTTGTCTTAAGTTCTTTCTTTCTATCTTTCATCATTTATCACTTTCTATTTTTGATTAGCTTTCTATTTTTAACAGTGGACTGGCATCCTCCAAGAAGCCTTTGCACTTCTAGGACCAAGCTCTTGCTTGGTAGTCCACCCTTTTGTCATCTAACATTTTTTCGTGTTTTAGTGTCTTTCCCTTTCAGGTGTCATCCTCCATAACCAAAGAGGAGTTCTCACAATGTCTGAATTCTGGTGCGCATGTCTACAATCTGGGTACGTACAAACCCTCGTCTATTTCTTTCTTAGTTTCTCATTTTCCTTTCTTGAATGTGAAAAGCAAATCTAGCGTAGAAACATTCTGGCACGCCTGGTGGGACCCTAGGTTCTTCTGTGGGTTCCTTTTCTTTTCATTCATATAGGGTGCATTAGGATCCTCCCTTTTCACCTCATTCTTCTCTTCTAAATGACATCATAAGCAGGAATAAAAAGAACTTTTCTTTTCTTTTCTTGCATTTCTAGACTAGTCAAAAATCATATCCTTCAACCCTTTCTCAACTTGTTTTTCATCCGAACTTAACATTTTGACTTGGGGCTTAAAACACGTTGCATTGCATTTCTGCTTGCTTGCATTTCTTAGACCACACTTAGTAATTAACAAATCGCATATTAAATTAATCGTAGATCACTTGATGTTACACAACCAAACCACGTGCACTAAATCAAACATCAAACTTACCTGAGACAAGGCCTGACTGGCATTTCATCCCCTAGCAGATACCTTACCCGTCCCAGCAATCCTACTTGGATTTCATCACCAAGGGGAAAGCCCACTTTGTTCTCTAGCAGAGTCTAAACTCTAGGGAAAGTATATTTTGGCTAAGAGAGACCAGCTTATCACTGGGCTCGTGAAGTGAGGGGAGCTTGCTCCTTAGCACCAGGCCATGTACGAAACCTAACCCAGACTTTTTGAGCACCTAAACAAAACCTGAAACCATCCATAGACTACCTCTTCTAAGACTCGACTCAAAAGCCAATCTTCCTACACATATTTCTAAGACATAAGCCACCATGATCCTAATAAATTTCTAGGGATTTAACGCTTAGGATTTGCTTGTGCTCTTCATCTTTTCTATTCTTATCTGCTTGTTTGAGCTTGTGAGGATGACCTTTCTTGCCTTGAATGGTTCTAACTCGTAGTCAAGCCAAGGCTCTAGTCAACCACGCAAGGTCTCAACCACTTCCGTCTACCCCATCCATAACCAGTCCTATAATGAAGTTCCACTCAGAGACTGAAAGAACTCCTACTCGCCCAACCCCACCCCAGACTCCTATTGTCCCAGAAGGGGACCAAGATTTTGCATGATTCTTGGACCTCAATGTCAAAGCCTTATAGCACTATCTCACGCATAGCCAAATGCGAGACTCCTTGGGCAATTTGATTTATAGAATGCCGACCTCTCTTGTCACGACTACGGCCGTATCGATAGCATCCGTAATTCAACCTTTAGACACCCAAGCTATCACCTCGACCAATGACTAGACCTTGACCAACCTTCCAAGTGTGGCCTCTCCCTCCATCTTTGGGCCCACTTCCATTGGGGTTTTAGCCCCCTATCAACCTCAGCCCACTCAACCACTCTCTACCCCCTTCCAGAATCTAGTCATCTCTATTCCACCTACCCTAGCCCCTATCAACACCAGGGTGACTTCCTATCCATTGGCCCCTATTACCACAATCCAACCTCTCATGGCAACATCAAGCCTAGCTATGCCTTCTACCCAGCCACCCTTAGTCTTCTCTTCTATCCCTATGACTAGTTATCCCTACGTTGCATCCTTACAGGCACAACTAACTACGTTGTATGCCTCCTCTAGCCTCTTCCAAGCACCCTACAACCTAGGGGGTGCTCCACCCACCAATCTATCAGCAGATATCATCAAAATGCTGATCGATAAGATGTCTAGCCTAGAGACCTCTATTTTTGGCTCATGCAATGCTCTCTCATACGAGCAAATTTGTAATGAGCCCATTCATCCTTCTGTCCCGATTAGACCATATCCCAGCCAGTGGGAGCTTCCAAAATTTTCTCATTTTCAAAGCAAGGAAGACCCACAACAACACTTATGGGCATTCAGACATGCCTGTTACCTTATTTCCCATGATGATGTGTTTCTTTTATGCACGTTTCTTATGTCCCTCTTCACATTCACACAGCTGGCCCAGATCTTTCTTGATCATTTCTCCATCAACATCACCAAGAAGGTCTCGATCACAGACCTCTATTCTATCCACCAATTTGAGGACGAATCCATAGCTGACTTTGTTGCTCGCTGGAGAGGCCTCATCAATCAACTCTCCTTTTCCTTACCCCAACCCAAACTTATTGAACTTTTCTCCCAAGCCTGTGCCAAACATATTTCTTCCACCTTATGGGTTCAGACCTTCCGCACCTTTGACGAAGCCTTCATGATGGCCCGCAAGCTTGAATTGCATTCCATCGAGGAGAATAAAGTCAAGTTGCAGAGCAAGAATCCCAACTCTAAGACCAATGACTCCTCTTCTTCTAAACCTTCATCATCCAATCCTAAGTCTAAATCTTTAGCTAACGCTATGGTTATTAGACCTTCATCCTCTTCATCTTCAAACAATTAGCCTGAGCCATCCACATCTCAGAGCGCCACCTACCAATTCTAGCAAAGATATGTACAACAACGGTATACTCCTCTTAGAGAATCATATGCGTCTGTGCTAGAAAAACTTATTAGATAGGGGGTTCTCAATCTCCCCTAGATTCGACCACCTCCACAATTTGATCCCTCACATGCCATCCCTGCGTGGTATAGGGAAAATGACTTTTGCAACTACCACCATGTTAAAGGACATGACACAAGAAACTACAAAACCCTTAAAAACATAATCCAAGACATACTTGAAAAGGGTGACCTCATCCTAGACAATCCTAATGCACCCCCTAATCAGGGCATCAACATCTTCAAGCAACCATTCCCCAATCATCCACCAACCCAAAACAATGTCCAGACCTTGATTGACAACACTCATGAACACAACATTTGAACAGTCAATACGGTCTCGCCCTTCATCCCCGACCAACCTCAAGAGGTTAGTCCATCACATGTGGACGAACCTCTTTCCCCGGTTAGTTCTCCATCAACCTCTCTCATCTTGGAGGATGCCTCAACCTTACTGGCACCACCAGTCTCACCATCCTCCTTCCTACTGCCTATGGAGGACCCGACCCTTCCTACTCCTCAATCGCAAGTGGAGGGCACCATCATCCCTGCCCTTTACCCACTTGAAGAGCCTCATTCTCCAGTTTCTTCTCCACCCAGGGAAGAACCTGTCTCTCCTTCATCTCCAACCAAGGACAAATCTGTCACGACTTCATCATGCCATGGGTCTGAGACTGCTACACCCATCTCATCTTCAGCCCCACAACTGTCAACATCTTCTCAAGGACCCAAATCTCATCCCACCTCTTCTCAACCATTTTCTTGACTAGTGGAGAAAATTGGACTTCTCCCTTCAAGGAAAGTGGAGCATCCAAGATTGTGGGAGCATCTTAAAGCTCTTCAACATGCCCGTGCCCTCTCATCTCATGCTGCCAATCCTCCCAAGGTAGAATTTCCCAAGACTCTCAACAAAGACCAGACCCTCACTTTTAAACCTCAACCAACCCCATCAAGACCAAAACCTGCATCTACCCCATCTAAACCTATCAAGTCACTTGGCATTCACCCTATCTCTACCCTCACTCACCCGCAAGTGAAGGTGGACTTAGACCAGACCTTGACCAATAGTAGTCTTCCAACTAAGTCGAAGAAGACTGCCAAACCATAGAAGTGAATGCCTCCTCCCCCATCACCATTACCTTCCATTTTGGGCCCCCATCCTTTAACCCTAACTAGAATCCTTCCCACTCTAAACTCTAATCAAAACCAATTGCCTCCTTTGCTTCCTCTACCTACCTCCAGCCTATCCTCTCCCAAAAAGGTGGTACCTCTCATGAAGAAAGTGCCGTCTCCACCTATCACCGTGCCATCAACCCAAAAGGTGGTACAAAAACCTCCTTTAACTTTGCCTAAGCAAAAGTCACCAGCATCGCACACGTCAACTAGCACAGACCCTTTAATGGGCTCATACTCATTGATATTGCACTGACTTTTGCAGACTTCTAGCATAACCCTTCCACCCATCAGGCCTTTCCAACCTCTCGAGTCCAAGCCCTCTTGGTTCGATGACATGAAGATTTATTTATACCATCATATGCCAGGACACGATACCGAGACTTGATGTGCCCTCAAGGCCTTCATTTGCTGCTATATGGAGAAGGACACTCTTCTCCTTAAGGACACTCTTGACTGACCCTCGACACCTTCCCATCCAACCTCTTTAACCACATCAACATCTCACCAGCAGGCCATGACCCCTTCTTCACCTCCTATCTTTGAAATCAATGCTATCCACATAACCACTAGGTCACAAAAGGACAAGGCAAAAGAAAAAGCCACCATTCCTTGGACCTACCCTTTCATCAAACCACCTCTAGTGCCCAAGCCTAAAATTTCTATCCTTGGCGCATCTCAGCCTTCTCCTTCTTCCTCTTTTGGGTTGATTCATGACTCCATGTTAAAATAGCTTCACCAGTCACCTGTGAAGATGTCCCTTTATGACCTCATCCAAACCTTGCCTCAACATCATCAAGCCCTCATCCGAGTCCTGCAAGTAGTGGAGGTCCAACCCGAGGACCCCCAACCACTCGTTGCCCTTGTCCACTCTTTGTCTCCCATTGCCTCCATCACGTTCAACGATTCTGAGATTCCCACATCCAACACAGAAGATCAGGACGCCACCCTCTTCATCACTACCTATGTTGATTGGACACGCATTCAATGCATTATGATCGATGGAGGTGCCAACATCAACATTATCTCCACCCATGCCTTTGATTAGTTGGCTCTTCCCAAGAACTATGTCTCCAAAACTGATGCAATATTGCACTCCTTCAATGACACCACTACCACGACCATTGGCATAGTCATCCTTCACATTCACATTGGTCCACGCACAGTTCCAAAGCTCTTCTATATCATTGAAAGAGAGTTTCAATACAACATATTGTTGGGCCGACCCTGGATCTGCGCCATGGCCTGTGTCCCCTCCACCCTGCATCATTGTGTGAAATTTGAGCATGACGGACAAGTCCACACCATTCCCACTGAGCCTTCACCCTTCATGACTTGTAACACAACCTACCATCCAAATGACATCCTCATTCCTATCAAGCCATCAACTCTGGCACCGCCTCCATTCGTGGAAGCTTTGACTAGTTCACAACCGGCGGTCGCCCTTACCCCTCCCCTTCAAGCGATGACTAAAGACCCCATGGAAGACATATTCCAATGACTTTCACTTGGGTAATATCACTTGTTGACCTTAGACATGTTTCAAACTCTTCAAGAGTATGGACGCCTTCACCACAGCCCCAGCTATGACCATCAGATCAGGATGGTCATGCCTTATGGTCCTCCTCACCTCTAAACCAATCTTGTCTATGGGGGGCTCAATCAAGCTCCTACTGATGGCAACCCTCTCTCTTCACCCCAACCATTCACATTAGACTTCTTATTTCTTGGCAACCTCACCTTTGCACACACTTACCTTTACAGGTGTGCATGGAAGGATTTTAGTTTTAGATGCTATAAGCAAGGCTCCCATCAGCCCATTGAGCCTCTCAATAATGATGATGCCAAGAAACAGTATGGCCTAGGATATCATGACCCCACTCAGGCCCCTTCAGACCTTTGCCCTGAGCCAACCATTGACCAATCTCCTCCAGGCTCACCCATCCCTCCTCCTTCACCTACGGAGTCAGTGGTCTCCATCCCTCCTAGTTTTTTTTCCATAAACACCATCTACCTAGAACCCCTAACCTATCAGCTAAATGGGGTGTCTAAGTCCTTCCCTCTCATTTATCCTAGCATGATAGAGGATGAGTTGGTGACCATCCACACTGTCTGCTGCATTGACTATGATGCCATTCTATCCTACATGGGTGCTGATGACTCTTTCATCCAGTGCTCCCTCCCTTTTGAGACCCAGGTTATGTTAAATGAATCAACCATTGACATCAACCTCCCTTCTTCTGATGTTCCTCATGTCTTAAAGATTGGCCAATCTTTAGATGCTCAAGAGCAGCTAGACTACACTCAATTCCTCTCAAACCATAACAAAGCCTTTACCTGGACCTACAGTGACATGCCTGGCATCAACCACACCATTGCTACCCATAACATCATCACCAAACCAGTGGCTAAGCCTATTAGGAAAAAGCTTCGAAAGATGCATCCTCATATTGCGCTCCTTATCAAAGAGGAGCTTCAGTGCCTTCTTTCTATCTCTTTCATCCAGCCCATCGATTATCTGCAGTGGGTCTCTAACATCATCCCTATCACCAAGGTGACTGGGGGGATCCAGATCTACACAGACTATCATGACCTCAACCTAGCCTGTCCCAAAGATGACTTCCCTCTTCCTAACATTGACCAGCTTGTTGATCTCATGGCCGGCCATGAGATGTTATCTCTCATGGATGGGTTTTTAGGATACAACCAGATCCTGATTACACCAGAAGATTAGCACAAGACTACCTTTATCACCCCATGGGGACTTTCTACTATCAGGTCATGCCTTTTGGCTTGAAGAATGTAGGTGCCACTTATTAGCGTGCCATGACTTACATTTTCCATGATCTCCTCCACAAAATCATGGAGGACTATGTGGATGACCTTCTCGGCAAGTCCAAGCTTTGCTATGACCATTTGACCATCCTCAAGATCATCTTCTCTCACCTTCTTCAATACAATGTCCACCTCAACCCTAAGAAATGCATCTTTGGGGTCCTCTCAGGCAAGCTCCTCAGCTTCATCATTTCCTTTTGTGGCATCAAAATAAATCCCGCCAAGATCCATACTATCCTCGAGATGCCACCTCTGACCAATCTCAAGCAGCTTCACAGTCTACAAGGGGAGCTCCAGTCCATTCGCTACCTCATCTCACAGCTTTCTGACCGCTGCCAACCTTTTCATCATCTCCTTAAGAAGGATGTCTCCTTTAAATAGGATAAGGACTTTCAAGAGGCTTTTAAAGCCCTCAAATGCTATCTGGTCTCTCCACTAGTCCTCATTCCACCTAAAGATGACTAGCCCTTCTACCTCTATATCTTAGCAACCACCCATTCGTTAGGTGCCATGATCGCACACCGAGACAAGCATCACCGTGAGCAAGCAGTCTACTATATCAGCCGAACACTGATCGACTATGAAACTCGATATACTCATACTGAAAAACTCTATTTGGCATTAGTCTTTGCCACTACCAAGCTCTGCCACTATCTTCTCAACCACAAAACTTTTGTTATCACTCACACTGACCCTCTCAAGTATATGCACTCCAAGCCATATCAAAATCAACGTATGGCTCAGTGGCTCATGCTGCTTGCTAAATTCAACCTCAAATTCATCCAGTAGAAATCTATCAAGAGGCAAACTATCACTGACCAATTGGCAGATGCCCCTCTTCCTGATAATCAACCTTCATAGTGCGAGTTCCCTGATGAATCTATCGCCATGCTTTCCACTGATGACATCGTCTATCAAATGACCATGTTCTTCGACGGCTCCAAATGTCAACTCAGTGGGGGTGTGGGTGTCATTATCATCCCACTCAAGGGTGAGCCCATGCCTCTATATTTCAAGCTCAACTTTGATTGTACCAATAATATGGCTGAATACAAGGCCTTAATTTTAGGACTTTAAATTGCCCTTTCTCTCAGCATCAAGTCCATCAACATCTTTGGCAACTCACAACTTGTCATCAATCAAATCAATAGTTCATACCTCTATAATAATGAAATTTTGCAAAGGTACAAAAGCCGTGTTGACACTCTCTTTGCCTCTTTCAACCATTACCTTTTGTAGACTATTCCACGCTCCATGAATAAGTTTGTTGACACCATGGCTTCTCTCGCCTCGCATATCCCATCTTTGTCATCTTCATCTAGACTCTTTGTCATGGTGCATCATGTGCCGCTGCCTTCATACATCTCTCCTCACATCAACCATGTCAACACCATAGACTCTAGTCCATGAGATGATTGGTATAAGCAACTTGTGGACTACTTATCTCATTATGTCATTCCTCCCCATCTCTCTAGCAATGCGCAGTGGGCTTTCATCAAACGCACAGCTCGTTACACCATGCTAGGGGGTCTTCTCTATAAGTGAGGATTTGATAGCCTCTTTCTTTGCTGTCTCACCTCCACTGAAGCCTCTCATGCCATTAATTAAGTCCATGATGGGATTTGTGGTAGACACTTTAGTGGAAATTTGGTTGCCAAGCGCATCCTTCGCCTGGGCTATTATTGGCCCACTCTTCATCAAGACTATAGCGACTATGTTCAGCATTACATCAAGTGTCAGTAGCACTCTAACTTGTTTCATCTCCCCAGCCACGCCTTACAAGTTGCTCAAGATTTTTGGCCTTTTTCTCAGTGGGCCTTGGATCTCATCGATGAGATTAACCCTCACTCGTCTCTTCGTCATCAGTCCATCATCACCACCACTGAATATTTCACCAAGTGGGTGGAAGCCATTCCTCTCATCTCCATAAAAGCTAACAAGATTGTTGACTTCATCAACAGCCACATCATCTGTCATTTTGGTGTCCCTCACAAAATCATCACCGACAACGGCAAATCCTTCAAGAACAAGATGATCCAAAAACTATGCGACTCATTTGGCATCAAACTTAGCTTTTCTTCACCTTACTACCCACAAGCAAATAAGCAAGCCGAGGCTTCCAACAAAATTTTGACTAAAATTCTCATGAAGGTGGTCAATGACACAGGAAAGGATTGGCACATTCACATTCCTTTCGATTTGTGGGCCTACCGCACTAGCATCCAAACCTCTATGGGTGCTACCCCTTTCTCTCTAGTGTACAGAACAGAGGCTGTCCTACCTCTCAAAGTATAGATCTCATCTCTCCACATCTCTCTACATGACATTCTCTCCAATGATGACTTTCATCAAGATCACCTAGCTCAACTTGAGTTACTTGATGAACATCGTCTTGCTACCCTCAACCATCTCCATGTCTACCAAAATTGCATCAAGCGAGCCTATGAAAAAAAATTATGAGAATGAGATTTCAACATCGAATACCTCATCCTCAAAGAAAACTAGCATGTCACCAATATGGAGTGAAGTAAACGAGGAAAGTTTTCCCCTAATTGGCTCGAACCTTTCATCATCACGCATAAGTATGGGTCAAGGACTTATCATCTGTCCTCTCTCAATAGACAACCAGATCTTGAGCTTCTTAATGCATTGCATCTGTGACCATTCTTCTATTAGTCAAGTGCTCATCCACTTGACCTTTAACTTGAGCTCGTCCCTTGAGCAATCCTCATCCTCTTAATCCTCATTCCTTTCAACCCTATTCCCCTTAACAAATC
The DNA here is from genome assembly GCA_037957365.1 of Torreya grandis. Classification (NCBI taxonomy): domain Eukaryota; kingdom Viridiplantae; phylum Streptophyta; class Pinopsida; order Cupressales; family Taxaceae; genus Torreya; species Torreya grandis. The sequence continues at coordinate 1,470,497 of JARHVA010000549.1, read as the reverse complement.
CTCTACAACCCTTTTATGATGCATGGATGCTTTGTCATAATAAAAGGGAGCCCTTGACCTTTTATAGTCTTGTCCATGACTCCAAATTTTGCCAAAAAAAAAGATGTCAAAATATCCAAGGTCACAAAATCAAATCAAAAGGCAGACTGCTCCCTCGAAGGATAGTTGTACTATCATTGTTGTAGTTAATAGACTGCTCCCTCGAAGGACAGCTATTCAAACTTATATAAAGCAAAAATATAGACCACTCCCTCAAAGGATGGCTATGACTAAATTTTGCTACAAATAGCACCTTTCTTAGAAGCTTCCCACATTGATCAGCTTCACAAATGACCACAAAACAAAATGACATCTCTATGTAGACTTCCCGCATCGATCAGTCTACACCAAAAAAAAAATGGGTCATGGACTTGGCTTGTAGTTGTCTCAGGGTCTCCCATAAAAAGGTGCAAAGTCATCCCTACTCTTAAAATGGGTTACCCTATCCTCCTATCATAACACCTTCTCAAGGGACTTCGAGCTCACTTTAATGTCAAAGTGATTCGATTACCACTCTAACACAATTCATGGTCAACGACACAATGCATGAATGGGGCTCTTGGTTCTAACAACCCCTATCTATGCTGTCATTTTGGTCCTTGTCAATGAAAGGATGAATATGCCTTTCACTTCTTCTACACTTTGGTCACATTCAACTTCATCACTTGTCAAATCTAATCAACTCAACCTAACTCTTTTCAGACCACTCTCGTAGCCTATTCACACTAGTTTCCATGGACACCAATACACATGGAAACTATCGACCAGACACAATTTATGTTAAGCATAAACCAATATTTGTTGAAGCATAAATAGACCTCAATTCATTTTTAGCATACATCCATTGTCACTGTGGATAATTGCTAGGGATGAAAGACCCCTCAACCAATGTTACAGAATACACCATTTGGAAAAGGCTGTAACATCTTTTTCTCCTCATCATTTTGATGCATGACCAAACCGATCATCGACCTATCTTCTCTCCTAGTTCTAAACTACATTGGTTTGAGGCCCTAAGACCAGGGCTATGTAGGTAGCACTCAAACAACACGATGTCTTTTGGGGTTAGCTCGACCACCCTCATTTGTTCATCTCTCTGATGGGCAAACCATTCCTCTTGACCATGACCTCATCCAAAACCAATCCATGACCTTGACCTCGACCAAGACCAATTCCATCCCTTTGACCCTTCCTCCCTTTTAGGGAGAACTACATTAGCCTGAGGCCCTTCACACAAGGGCTATGTAGGCAACACTCAGTTGACATGGGGTCTTCTGAGGTTAGCTCGGCCACATCCTTTCATCCATCCATCCACCTCGACCACCAGACCATTAGAGATCATGCCTATCTCCTCTGACCATGACCACTTCCAAGACAATGTTGCCTTGGTTGTTTTTGCATGTATGCTACCCCACGAATGGTTAGCAAAATTGTGCACAGACTATTTATGACCTTCACAAGTATAGGATCGCAAGCCGGTTGATCCCTACTACTTATGGCATTTTTGTGTTTTTGGGAGCACTTCCTGAGCCCGAGATACCTAGAACATGATGACCATTTGGAGCTTTAGCTTAGATTGAATAACCCGATCAGTAGATGACTAAATGTTGGGGCCTGGTTATTTCAATTTTGGCACTCCTCGACCCTCAACATGCAAAAATTTGACCCGACCATCTCGTGAAGTGGTATACATGCAATCACAACTATTGTAGCATTCACACTCACCCTCTCACTATCCATCTCTCTATCAAATCGAGACTCAATCTCAGGTTCCCTTCCCTCGACTCTCGCTTTGAGGGGGGAACACCTCATCCCATACCTGGGGCAACCAACTCCTATTTTTGTCTTGTAGTTTGTCAAGAACAACCAACAAGATAGAAAGGGGCAAATGTAGACACTGAAAATGTGTCTGCACCTGGGTCATCTTTCATCCTCCCCCCTTGTCCCCCTTTGACCCATATCCTGGCCCTTGTCCTAGCCCCCTCCATTTATCAAATTAAAATAATTAAATATTTGGCCCCTTTCCACCTCACCCTTGCCACCTTGGATCCCCCCACCTCTATCCTAGCCTTTATTGCCCAAATCTCCCCTTTATCCCTCCTCCCGTGTCCATTTATGCCTTCCTCAACCATTTTCCCATGACCCCTTGACCCAGTAGCGTGCAAGAATGGATAGAGGCTAATTTTAGCCTCTGTGCTCATTCTTTGGCCGCCAACGTCGATCATTATTTGGCTAACATCGGCGGTTCTGCCACCGTCGACAGCCTTCAAAACATTTTCCTGCAACCATTCTGGCCCCCGGTGAACAAAACTCTCTTGACACTTTTGCATTCGTATTCTCTTCTCCTCCCTCTCGCACAGCAATGCCCAGTAGCTACAGGTACCTTACAGAGCAGCTCCAAGCAACAACTCCATTTGCAAGTTCTTCAACAGCTCCAACAATAGGTTTCTCCATTCTCTAACCAGTAAGCAAGAGGTAAGAGTTTCATTATTTCATTTCATTTTATCATTTGATTTCATCTACCTATCCTATCCACTGTCCACCACTTGCCTGGTCCTTCCCTGAGAGGCTAAAAAGCCTTCTCAGACCCCTATCTCCCATCCATCTTCCTCTTGCCTTGTCACCCTTTCAGTCCAGTCCCAAATAACATTCTCAGTCCCTCAGACCCAAAACAATTCCCTCAGACCTCCAAGCAATCTCACAGACCTCTAAATAGACCTCCCTAACCCTCAGACAAGACCACAGTCCATTCTACAACTCGTCCCTAGCTATTGCCCCAACTGACCTCATCCAGTGCCCCTACCGACGTTGGCATCATAACCGACATTGGTGACATCCCCTGACCGATGCTAGCAATATCACCGATGTTAGCGATTGTGTAAAGGCAGATTGCTTCTAAACAGGTATGTATTTGTCTTAAGTTCTTTCTTTTTGTCTTTCATCATTTATCACCTTTTGTTTCTGATCAGCTTTCTATTTTTAGCAGTGGACTGGCATCCTCCAAGAAGCCTTTGCGCTTCTAGGACCAAGCTCTTGCTTGGCAGTCCACCCTTTTGTCATCTAACATTTTTTCATGTTTTAGTGTCTTTTCCTTTCAGGTGTCATCCTCCACAACCAAAGAGAAGTTCTCACAACATCTGAATTCTAGTGCACACATCTACAATCTAGGTACATACAAACCCTTATCTATTTCTTTCTTAGTTTCTCATTTCCCTTTCTTGAATGTGAAAAGCAAATCTAGCGTAGAAACAATTATACTAGATTGATTGGGTTGACCTTATCGGCCTAAAATTTTTGAAGGGTTTAGGCTTAGATCCGACTATATTAACACATTCATTTTACCATTCTTAGAGAGACATCAAGATTTAATTATTAATTTACACTTTTTTACAGTCTATTTTTATACCATTCTACTTGAGGAGTTTTAGTTTAGAGTTTCCACTTAGAGAGAAACTTATTTTGTGGAGAAGTTTTGGATGTTTTGGCATTTCTTAGTGATCCTTAAAAACCATAAAAACCTCTTGTGAATAACCTTTGGCCAAGGGAGACATTGAGTCTCAATGGGTTCATATTCAAGGTAAGCATATCTAACTTTGGTCCTCTCTTTAGTAAATAAAAATAGCATAAGTAATGAATTTTGAATATATTGATCTCTCCATGCATTAGGGTCTTACCTATACATATCTTAATTAGGATTCACTTATGCATGTTTAATTTTATGTTTACTAACCCTAATTTTATGCCAAAATATTTGGTGATAACTAGATTAGACTTTTAATTTACTTTTTATTAGTTTAGTGAATATGAAAACATATGACCTAGTTAGAGTTATTATGTAGTTTTTCCTAACTAGAGGCTTTGGAACCCTCCATAGAATTTATTATGGTAAGAGATCCTTTGGCTAGGTCTAATGGATCTATCTTGTTCATGACCCTGATTATCTAATTTATCTCCAATCATAAGTGTAAGTAGGATTTATCTTATTTGAGATATAACTAATTTATAGATCTACTGCATTTCCCATTGAATACATTTTGGTGAACCCGATGTGAATCTAACCCTTCAGAGTTTTATTTCATGATTTCATTCCTATCATATTATTTTTCTATATTTTCAATACTATATTGAACCAATCAGTATAGTTCTAACATTTTGTGTGTAGGTTTAACACACAATCACATCAAAATGACTATGTTCTATTTGTGTAGGTCTTCATTAGATACAGGTTACTAGATCAAACAGGTTGACACAATAATCTTCTTCAATCCTAGATTAGAATACAAGATAGAACAATTCAAAACTATCATATTATTCTCTTTGTCATCATTCAGATCAAAAAATTAGGTCAAATAGGTTGACCTAGTCATCTTAACCTTCTTCAACACACAAGATTTTGTAGAACTAGGTCGAATCAATCGACTTAGTTTACAAAATTTGAAAGCAACATTCAAGGTACTTCAAAATAAAAAAATTTAATCTTAATCATCTTTCAATTGACCAAGGTTCCTCTCTTTCTCTCTCTATCACTTTAATACTTCATTTTAGTTCTATTTTATGCAATTTAATAGAGTTAAAAATTACAACCCTATAATAAACTAAGTCGACTTAATTATGTATACTATCTTCTATCTAAAATACTAAGTCAACTTGTGCTTAAATATTGTTTCTTCCATAGAAAAATATCAACCCAATCCACTCTATTTTTTACTATTTGCATATAGTGTCATCTAAATTAACTCTATACTATTCTAAATTTGGGAATTAATAATTTTTATAGTAATTAATTCACACTTTCATTTTTAGTTGTTTGCATGCTTAAAGTAACTCACATAGTATAAATAGGTGGTTTTTTTAATTACCATTTAGTTAAACTATTTTTCTCTTTTGCACACACTATCAAATCACACAATATTCAAAATGCATTTAACACTTATCTTCCAAAGGACTACCTACTTAGATTTAATCACCAAGGGGGAAGCTGACTTAGTTTTCTAGGCAATTATAAATACATGGTTAATGGTATATATTTGCAAAGCACCCAACAACCTTATCATTTTAGGATTATAAAGTGAGAGGGTAAGCCCCAATACCAAGCTATTACCATTGCCAACATAGATCCCTTTCATCCTAAATGTCCTAAAACCATCCATAAATTGCTTTCTAGTTCCTTATTTTCAGCCAACTTCCCTATGACACTTAACTCAATATTTTATAATAATCTAATAGCACACATAGGATGGTCACTTAGTTAACACTTATTTTTTAGTTGACTACTTACTCTCTAATAATTATATGTTGTATTTCAAAAAGTTGCATTGGCCAACATTGGTGAAGGTTTTATGTTGTGTGCCCCAATTGGATCACTCACATTGATCTAATTGTTTGTGTGTTTTCTTTCACTTATTACATTATTTATATTGAAAATTTTTACAGTATTTCATAACACTATCATTATAGTCGATATTGTCTCTTACAAACTCTATCATTCCTCATGCCAGTAGTACATAATTGATCAACATGATTGTCTCTCTTATCTATCTACTTTGCCCTTTATCCAACTGTACATAGTTAACCCAGTTGACTTTTTACTCTTATCATCTTCTATTTAATAGTACATAGTTGACTTTGTACTCATATCAACCCCTTTTTAATAGTACACTGTTGACCTAGTTGACCTTATATCTAATTATTTCCCTTGCTCTTCTCTCTAGCTGACTTAGTTCTCCATCTAGATGACTTAGTTATTTATCCCTAATATTTATTTATTAATGATTAAAATCCTTTTTCCTTTGATCAAACATCATGAAATACCATATCATAATCTTCTTTGACAACCTGAATCCATTTAGACAAAATATGGGGTGCTCTTTTCTTTTTATCTTTTCTTCCTCTTTTCAACTTTTGGGGCATCTTGTGATACCCATATACATATTACTTTATCCTTTATGGCATATTAATATGCCCACCCATATGTTACTTTATCCTTTGGGTCATCTTTTGATGCCCATCCATACATCCAATTACCCATTGGGGAATATTATGATTCCCATTCTTATTCTACATGGCATGATACCAACTAATTCACTTCAAAAAACCTTCTAAGACACATAGGTTATTCTCTCACATGTTAATCCTTGATATAGATGTTAGCATAGATATTCACTTCTTTTTATACTTTATATATGTTATCTATCTAACACTTTTTATAGGATACTTACACGAGCCTCACCCTCTACAATATTTCTCTCTTTTCACAAACTTTAGTCCTTCCTTTTTGGTCTCTTGTTTTGTCTTTTTTCTTTTATAAGTTGCTCTATAAAACCATGGATAGGACCCAGTCTTCTTCATGATTTCCCACTTCTTTCCCCCTTTATTTTATCACTTTTTAAACTTATACTTTTTATCACCCCTTAGGTTTCTCTTTTATGATTTATAGTGTAAGACCATGGATAGGACCTAGCCTTCATCACTAATACCATCCTTTTTTATTTATTTACTTTCTACATGATTTTGGGACCCATTAGGTTTTTATTTTATCATTTTCAATGTAAGACCATGGATAGGACCTGGCCTTCCTCATAAAATCACCATCTTTCACTCCTTATCTATAAAGTGTTTTACAATGGTTATGATTTTTTTATCCTTGTTCTAAACTTTAGCTTTTACTTATTTTTATAGATGAAATTTGTATAAAAAACCATGTTATCATGTTTTCCTTTGTTTCCCTCATTCTTATGATAAGTAATCACACTCTAATATCATTGTATCCCTTTCTCACCCTTTGTCATGTTTTTTTATTTGAATTAATTCAAATTGTTTCATGTCTCTTTCTTCTTGATTACCTTATCTTTCACTCCACATTGGATAAAACAAGGTCAAAGTCAAGATAACACTTGTATTTAACCTAAATTTATGAGACTCTTAGACACCATGCTCTCTAATATCTCTCTCTTAGAAACCAAGTCCAATGTATTTAAATTAAATTCATATTTACCACCCATGTTTGGTTTTCTAAATATTTATGGAGGAGGAATAGAAAAATCCATCAAGAAAGTTAAAAGCAAAATAATTTGAAATAAAAGGAAATAATATACAAAAGGTAATATATAAATTTCAAATGTCAAAATCACACCAAAATATGTGATTCCAAATATATCTTCAATCTCTAATTGAAGCTAAAAATCCATAGTTGGCCTCATGATAGAGTTGAGATCCATTGGGGTGTGGTAGGCCAGTAGATTGGAATAGGAGAATTCAATAAAATTTATGGTGCTAACTACTTTATCATGCAAGTAACCAATCTTCAAATTATATTGATGGCTCTATAAGGGTTCCTGAGGAATGGGGAACATGTTGTGAAATGGTAGGTTCACTTTACTTTTCATAAATATAGCCTTCATGGGATGATCTACATACTTAATTTGTTGACCTAAGACTTGTGTGCCTAGGAGAAGTTCTTCAAAGTCATCTTATTTTGACAAACATAATTTGAGATTCTTGACTTTGATAAAGAGTTCCTCTACCTTGGTTTTTCTTTCATTCTCCCCTATACCCATTTTATTTCCTCCCTTTATAGGCATGTGTGATTCCAAATCTAATTTCCCTTATTCTATAATTCCCTCTTTTTCACATCTTAAAAATATGCTATCACTACTTTGTTAAATTTTTATCTATCCTTAAAATAAAACAACAATGGATCTACATTTCTAAATATATATTGATTTTTTTCACCATTTGTTATTGTTGTACCACCCTTTTTGCAAACACCCAAGTCTTTTTATATTCATGTACTTATTCCATTTTTGAGTTAGGTTGGTTTGTTACTTCTCACTCATTAATTTTGTTTTCATTTTATGCCCTTTTTCCATTAATGATTAAGGATTATTACTTCTCACTCATCAATGTTGTTTTACCATTTTTGTTTGCCCATCTTTTTTTTAAGTAAGGATTGTTACTAATTTTACATTGATGTTTGATTACCATCATTTTTGACATGTATCCTTGGTTTGACTTGGTGAGTTTTCCTTTCTTACTTAAGGTGTATTATTTTGAGTTTTTTGGTCATTAGTAGCCTTGGATTTTTGGTTACCAGATTTACTCTAAATTTTGACTTGGTCATTTAGTCTAACATGACACTTGTCACCCTATCTTGTCAAATTTCCAAGTACATCCCATCTACATAGTACCAGTTATCTTAGATTTATTGTATTTATTTTTTATCTTTAGTTTTGTATCCTTGGATTTGTTAAAAGTAGTCTCTACTCCATTCACAATCAAAACTACAAACATAACAGACAACCATCTAACGATAAAAGAAAGTCAAGGTACGCATACATTTAATTTTTTAGTTATCTCCATTTTTGTCATTTACTTTCAATTATATTATGTTTTAAAATACTATAACCTTTTTTTAGCTTTAACATTTTGTGTTACTATGTTTTTTTTTTAAGCACCATTCCTTATTGCAGCTATGTAACATGTGATGAGCTTTGAGTGGGGCATATGTATACACATAATATTTTCAAATTTTATCAATTATTGATGATTTTTATCTTGAATAAACCTATTGATTCTAAATCTATATGAGTGCATGCCCTAAGGGGTGCACTAGGAAAGGGGTAGGCAAACTTTTGGTGCTTTGTAAGATTATTGTCCCTTATTACCACTAATTGTTAATCTAAGAAGCTCCTAAAACCATTCCCCTAAGTTTTTCCTCCTATTTTTCACCCTCCTCTAATTATTTACCACCCTCATTTATCCCTTCCCTAACCTAAAACCCTATTTGATAGTTTACATTACATAGTCATCCTCATCGACCTTGTATTCTTATTGACAAAACTTATGAGGGCCTAGGCCAACCTAGTCCATGATGTAGTTTATTTTTGTCAATTATGATACTAGGGTGACTAGGTTGACCATATCGGCCTAAACATTTAGGAAGATTTAGGGTTAGATATACCTATATAAACACATTCATTTTTCCATTCTTAGAGAGATAGTAAAATTTAATTATTCATATATGATTCTTTATAATCTGGACTTTCACCTTTCTACTTGAGGAGTCTTAGCTTAAGGTTTCTAATTCAAAAATAATCTTATCTTATGGAGAAGTCTTGGATGTTTTAGCCTTTTTTAGTGATCCTTACAAATCACAACACCTTGTAAAGCACCTTTAGCCAAGGGAGAGATTAAATCTTGATGGGTTCATCTTCAAGGTAAGTATCTCTAACTTTTTTCCTCTCTTTAATAAATAGAAGTAACATAAGTAATGGCTTTTGAATATATTGATCTCTCCATGCATTAAGGTCTTACCTATACATACCTTAATAAGGATTATCTTATGCATGTTTACTTTTATTTTTACTAACCCCCATTTTGTGCTACAAGCTTTGGTGAGCACTAGATTAGACTTTTAATTTTCTTGTTATTAGTTTAGTGAATATGAAAACATAGGACCTAGCTAGGTTAATTTCATAGTTTCACTTGACTGGAGGCTTTGGAACCCTTCCTAGTGAATTTATTATGGTAAGAGATTCCTTGGTTAGGTCTAGTAGATCCATCTTGGTCATGACCCTAGCTATATAATGTATCCCCAATCATAAGTGTAAGTAGGATTTATCTTATATGAGCTAGGATTGATTTATAGATCTACAACATTTCCCATTGCATACACTCCATACCTAATGAGTATTTTCATAAGATTGGATTTAAATCCCTTACTCCCTAGTAGAAGGATTCGCATTATCCTATAACCATTCCCTTTAATCAGTATTATTCTCATCTAGAGTATAATATTTTAGTTCCCTAGCATATCAAAGATGATACTCTCAATCATCATGTAACTTTTGCTCTATCTATATGGTCTGATCTAGAAGGTTTACCACCATGTGAGATTATCCCATTGAATCTAAGAAGGCTCATTTTATTTGGTGTATTTTATATAATGGTTTAAATTTGGGTGATCAAATTAAGCACATGAGGGTTGCAAATCTCATTTACCTAGTATGCATTCAACTTGAGATAATTAAGCATCTTTTATGGTTTTACTCACATGCCCAAATTATGTGGTAATGGATTCATACACTTTTTCATCTATTCAAGATTGAATTTCTTACATGTAATATGGATTTCTTGGGGGACTCTACCTTGATTCCTACAAGATATAATAGATTTTGGCAAATTTTTCATGTTGATATTATTTTTCAAATCTAGAAAGCTATAAATTATGCTTGTTTTAATCATGAGGAAATGGAACGTAGTTTTTATGTTAATAAAAAAGTTATAATTTATAATGTTATTCTCTAGATTAAAATTTAGATTGATAAAGTTAACTTGTAACTTAATCATCTCTAACATTTACTTGATCACTAGGTGAATGCCCTATTTGTAATTAGCTATGAGCCTCCAAAAATTCCATGTTTATAGTCAACCCCTCATAGGCAAGGACATGGTATGCACCAAAAGCATTATAAGAACTAGCACATGAGCCTCTCTCCTCTCTGATCACCCCATGTTGGTCATCTCCTTGGTGTGATTGGTCTCATGGATCTACCAAAGGTGTAGGTGATGAAAGGGACTAAGGCCCTCCCATGCCGGACAAGTATTTACAACTGGCTCTTACTATCTCATCTGATCAACACAATGAATAAAATAATAATCTTCACTAGAATGATGGATGGGATCGATTATGTATGAATTAATACCTCATGTTTAAAGGTTGTGAGGTGACAAGCCCTAGGATATACCTCCTTTATTGCCTCCTCTATACCCCATGTTCATTATTGCAGCATAAATGTTTTCTTTGATTACTTGTGTTTTTATGTGCATCATTTTTCATTGTTATGCACTTATGATAGTTTGATGTGACTATTTTATGGCCATTATTTACCTTATGCTAGACTTGATATTTTTTAGAGAGTTTCATACCTCAGTTTGATTATGTTTTTAGGGTGTGACTTTGAGAATCTTTTATTTGACAACCTTTGCATCTAGATATAATAGTATATTATGCATTGCCATATATGGATCAATTTTGGGCATGTCAGAATAAGCCCAAATGAGAAATTATAATGATGTATAACTTTCCAACAAAATTTTCCTTTTTCCTCTTGCATCATTGTAACTAGTAATGTTGGATAAGGATCTCAATCCATTCCATAATTATATTATATTGTTTCTTCGTTAAGAAAAGTGGACTTATCTTTGATATATTTTGTGGTAGGAATTGTGTTATGTGTATCATGTTGGATATTGTTATCATCATTCTCACCAAAGTAGGCATGAGTAGAGGTGGCATGAGAAAACTTATTATTGCGGTATAAGTAAGGGAGGTGTTCATATGCCCCCAAAGTACTCTATCAGTGACTAATCATTGGATAACTCATCCAATATCCAAATTTATGAAGAAGCATTTTTGTTAATCATATCAAGGTTTACCAGTTTTAGATCATAAGTACTATGAGGTAAGTGCATGCATTCAAAGATGGATTTAATGAAACATGGGTGGTTATGAGTGTGTTTCTTTTTAGTCATGGATTTTTTTGAAAAACCCAAGCCTTGTCGATTTGTATTATTTTATATGCAAATAGGTTGGGTTATACCTTACTCATTTTTGCCTATCCTTGTCCTTTGTATTTATGTTTAAGCAAATATCTAGAGCCAAAATCATAAATAGATAAGTATGGTGTGTAATTGTTTATTTTTTGAACCATTACATAGTGTTTAAATGGATTTATATCCATTAGGCACATATAGATGATCCCCTAAAGGTTAAAGTCAAGGCATGTTTGAAGAGTGTATGAAACTACATGCATCTCATGTATCTAAGGTCACCACAAAAGGATGTAATAATTTAAATAATTTGGCATAACTTGACATAAAGTTGTGGGGTCCCATAATAATATGAATGTTATATGTTTCAAGCCTTTCATGAAATGTTTTCAAATCCCTTGACACCAATACTAGACAATTCCAAATATTTGGCCTTGATGTCTAGTAAAGAAAGGAAGGATATGTTGAATCTTGAACCATTGTCCATAAGTATCCTTTCAACTATTTTATTACAAACACATACTTGGATATATAAGGACAAACAATAATAAATAATATGTTTAGGTGGTGCACCTTCATTTTCAAATGAAATAACATGCTCTGTCCATTTGATAATATGGATCATAGAAGCCACATATGGTGGTTCTACATTGCTTGGCAAGATAGTCTTGTGTAAGGTTTCCAAAATATCTTTATATTGAGAAGACTTGTTTACCAAATCTATAAGAAAAAAACTATAAATAACATCATCGAACTAGTTTGTAATGTTGGAAAAATTAATGTCTTAAGTAGTTCCCCTTATGGACCCTTAGCATACATAGGTTTAATAAAAAAATAATGTCTAATTATTTGTTAACACAAGTTGAAAACATCACGTAAATAAATAATAGAACATATCTATTTATTTATTACCATTGTATTTAAAGTTATTGGGGAGAGGTTGGACCTATTGGTTACAACATTCCATCTCCATGCCCCAATATAAAAAGGGTTTCACCCCTTTAGTAATTCATACCAAATAATTTATATGACATTGAATATTTTCATGTGGCAAATATTATTTAAGAGATTTGTGAAGGTATTTTAGAGAAGAAGTGAGAAGTTGGAGGATTATATTAGGTATTTGAGTTTATCATAAAATTAATATCAACCATGGTTTTTTACATCTCTAAGGTTTTCCATGTTAAATCATGTGTACAAATTATATGTGTTTATTTACTTATTATTTCTCATCTATATCTACATGTGTATGCTTAATTTAATATACAATGCATATATTTCATAATTTCACATGGTATTAGAGCCTAGTGATGAGTAATGGATTGGCAAGATGTGGTGAGAGAAGCCAAAGACCAAAAGTCAAGAAAAATATTTTTTTCAAACCTGTAGAAGAGTGGTACATCCATACTATGTCCTTGGAGACAATAATTTGGTTATAAATTCTTATTACTTCATTTTTGATGTTGTGGAGTCTGGTAAAGGATGATATTTGCATAAAACATCCATTCAAACATTACAAATCTCCTTTCAAACAATCAATGTTGATTTTTTGAATATTTTTGCTACCTGGGCATGATTGTGGGTCCCTATGGCATTGGAAAATTTCAAAAATTAATTATTTGGCTTAAAAATTATTTTTTGAAAGTTTTGATTGCATCATGGTGGTGTTTCAAAGCTTATTGCAAATTTATAGACCCTGATAAGTCTAATCCAATATCCTATTGTTGTGGCCAACATCCCCCCTCTTATCCAAAATTGGGTACCCCTCTAAAAATTTCATGAACTATAGCTTTGGAGTTTTTCATTTTGTTCTCATCGGCGATACCTACTCAAAACTTCAAAATATACATTGCCTTAATTTTCTTTAGGAAATAACAAACCTCTTTTAATTTCTCTAAAAATAACTAAGTAGTGTTTTTTTATTTTAGTATATCATGGTGCTATCATTGTAGGATGATTTTCAATTAGATTTCCTGAAGTCTAGTTCCTTTCCTAGAGCAATAATTTTGTTATCCTCCATAGCACATTGAGTCCATGTCTGACATGTAAGCTTTAATGAATCATTTTATTTTTATTTTTATTACTTCATCATTTTATTAGATCCCAAAAGAGCCTAACCCAATAGGAACCTACCATGTCATTTGAATTTAGATTGGCCAATCTCTTGGACTTGTCAAAGATGTCAAATCTTAGGAGAGCCCAGCCTAATAGGAAGTTTCCATGTCATCTAGAATCAGAGCAGCCAATCCATCAAGCCTATCAAAGATGTTAGAGCCTAAGAGATCCCTACCCAATAGGAACATTCCACATCATTTGGAGTCAAATCAACCAATCCCTCAAACCTATCAAACATTTTAGATCCCAAGAGAGCCTAGCCTAATGAGAAGCTACCATGTCATTTAGAGTCAGAGCGACCTATCCTCTAGACCTGTCAAATCTTGAGATATCCTAGCCTTATGGAAAGTTTCCATGTCATTTAGATTTATAAAAGCTAGTCCTATAAACCTGTCAGAGATATTAGAGCTTGGCCCAATGGGAAACCACCACATTATCTAGTGTTAAAATGAGCTAGTTTCCACTTTTGACCTGAGAAGTTTAGAATGAATTACAATTGGTTATCTAAGGCCAATTAAGGTGTGCCACATGTCCCCAAGTGACACATCACTCAATTTATGGGAATGAAATAGAGTAGAGAACCATGTCTATATGTTGACCATAAATAAGAGGACCAATAGATGGATGACAGATGTCAAAAATCAAGAGTTAAGTGAGGGGCCTCTAAGAGATGTGGCTGTGTGCCTACCACATGTTGGGCATTAATAGAATGGGAAGCTAGACCCAATTGGATAGTTTTGAAAACATCCCATTATTTTTTATATATCTAGTTGGTGGCATAGGATCATGGGCTCTAAATTCAATTCTAGATTGAGAAATAAATGGATAAAATCTATCCATAAACTTAATTTCAAATTCACATCAATTAAGCCATCAAATGTCATTAATGCAGAGAGTTATGTGTATATAATTATAAATCCCAAGGGAGGGTTGTTAACAGTTACCATTGCTACACTAGAAGAAATATCAAACTCCTTGCTTTAAAATTTACATAGAACCCTTATATACCATACCTCTAACTTCTAAAACTTCCTAATTTACCCTCTATCTTACTCTAATGGCCACATGTCCTCAAACCCAAAGTTCGATCCCAAGTACCAAGATAGCACTTTCTTTGCTAGTTTAACTAGGTAAAATTACTATAATGACATATTTAAAGTAATTGAGTAGGCCCCAAAAGATTATTCTAATGCTAACAACCAGTTGGTCAAGTATGATGATGCCCTTTGGTCTTATAAAATATGTGGACTTCATAGAGTCACAACCAAACCAAAGGTGTTTCCCAACAATGACCTATTAGGTGACATCCTCCATAAGGATATCTACATGTAGGATGTTGTTAATGATTGGGTGTGTTCACCCCACCTCTCACCACCAAATTGTTGATATATATGGGAATGCCTTTAAGGTATACTACTCCCTCCTAGACTTCTCATTCTCATATGATGTAGAAGCATTATCAATTTGGATGAATGATTACCAGATCTATGACATTTCTATGGCTAGGAGGACAACCCTAACTCTAAGTGGGTCAACAAATAAAATATCAATGCCTACATAGTCTATACCTTTTGAGAGGAGGTCCAATTAGGCATTATCCTACTAAAATGGTAATTCAAAGACTTGGACTACCAACATTTAAATAAGTTATGGGTTTCCCTACTATACATGATCCTGACTCACTCTAACATCCCAAACATTGGAGGATTGATCAACTTCAAGTTAGTACATGCCATTGTAGAAACTTAAAATGGGGGAAACTTTTAGATGATGAATTACCTGATCAATGACATCTATGGGATACTCTCATTCAAACCATCATCCTTTCTTGTATGGGTTCTCATTTTCCCAACTATCCATGTGATCTTCTACAAGATATATGGCCATCAATTCCACCAATATTTATAAGACATCTATGAATACTTCTACCTAGAGGTATACCAGATGGTTAATGAAGATCTCATGCCCTAGTTCTCAAAGATGATATGGGCCTCTATCATAGCCATTAGGGACTACTAGCTATATAAAGATGACATAGTGATCTAAGTCATGATATTCCTCTAATACCCCCTATGATTATTATATTATGTGCTTGACCACTTAGAAAAATAGGATATCACCTATTAACTAGTGAAAAATATCTTCAACTTCTACCTACAATGTTAATAGAAGGTGTGCCCTCTACTCCCAATCACCATATAAGGCCACATCTATAAGAACTTCCATTTAATAAAAAATATGGTGGTTGAGATAAATTCCTTCACCCTCATAAAATTCAATATTTATTAGTGAGACCCTAAAGGGGTGATTCATTCCCATTTGGCACAATACTCAATTCCACTCAATATTAGCTACAACCATCAAGCTGAGGATGATGATGAGATATATTTAAATACCATTGATGATTAGGAAGTTCTATCTTAGATAATAACTAAGAATAATAAGAAATGGAAGAAAGATTAGGTAGGCCCTTCAGTAATCCCTCCATCTCTTTCTCGATATGTGGAAGATCTAACTCCAACATATTTAAACATTTCCTAAAGAATATTATAGGGCATTTCACCACCTTCTCCTCCTTGAGCTCCATCCCAAAATCTCTCTCTACTTATTCCAGTGGACCTAGCTCTTTAATCTCCAAGTCTAACTCTTCTAATTGATATTTGAGATCTACCTCCACCTCCTCTAGAAGTGCTAATAACCATGTAATAATAAGGCTAAGCCTAGACTACACAATGCTAGGTATCTCAAGCATAACTTGTTCAACCATCAACACTATAGCCTCTAATATTTGATATGACTGATAGCTCAAGAGTGATCCTTAAATTAGGCACCCAATAGGAACCCATTTAGTTTCCCCTACTCACTCTTCCGTCTTCTCTTATTTCCCTTCCACCCCTTGCTCCCATCACATTCCAATTCCCTATTCTTATACCCACTAATTCAGATCCACCCCCTCTATTTCCCATTGTTTTCCCTCCATATTTTACCCAAGTACCCTTGGCCTTGGTCCTTATAAGAATCCTCACTTCCTTATTCCCTTTTTCTCCACCCATCTTACAACATAGGATCCTCTTGGTGCCTCCCTTGGTCATGCCCTCAATAGTAGGTATGACTACAACCTTTATAATCCTATCAACTCTAGTAGGGAACCTCTTAGTCCCCACTCAAGTCAACCTAATACTCTCCTCTATGGCTTAAAGTCCTCTATCATCATCCCCTATAGTCCCCACCATCATGGTTCAACTATCCACTTCATCACTTAGAACTGACCTAAGAAAGATGCCAAAGAAAAAACATAAGGTGACACATCCTACAAATCCAAATCAAAGGTCTGATGTTCTATCTCCACCTCTTCCATAGGTCTCAATGACCCTTCTAGCCCCAGTATCAATATCCTAGTGATTGATTCCTTGGTCCCCTCTCTCCTTTACCTAAGGCCCCACTAGTTTTGCCTTTAACCAACCTATCTCATCCCTGTTGTTCCATGAACCATTGTTGGAGGCAATCCCACCTTACATGAACCTCACCTAGGAATAATGATGAGCTCAAATGTTCCCATGGCCCTCCCCTTTAATTATACCTCATTTTATTCCCATATCCCCTCTAACTTCACTCCTTTCCTCTTTCACTCCTTCCACTTCCTCCATCTCCCCTCCACCTCATCCTCCACCCTTCACTCATCTACATCTCCTACACCACCAACAACTTGAGGGATGGACCTAGGGTCACATGCACCATAGATGGATGTCTAAGGTGACCTAGACATATAATGGAGTTTTTATAGATTGTCTAAGATCATTAATAGGATGCTTACTCATAAATTCATCTAAGAAGGGAACCTATTCATATGGTAAACCCATCAAGATCTATTTTCCCTCACCAAGGTGAGGATTACTACTAAAGAAGAGAAGATAGTCGAGGACCCACTATCTATATTCCAAGCTACCAATGGCATGTTTGAGAAGCTTGTTGAGGACATGCAAATCCAAGTCCAAACTCTGAAGGCCCAAGCAAAGAGTACATTCTAGGTTAGATTAATTGGGTAGGTTAAGGACACCCTCCTACTACTTTTCTTAATCCTTAGGAATGTAGTGGAGACTTTATCCAAGATCAACACAATTATATAATGAATGTAAGCCTATATGTGGAGGATCATAAAAATTAATAGGAAATGCTAGAATCTATAGGTAGTGGTCAACAAAGGAATGTTCTTGGATCTTAAACTGATGCCAACCTCAAATTTAGAGTTGTACCAAACTTATGTTGGGAACATGAGATTGGTGATGGAGGAATGGATATACTTGGCTCACACTTAAATAGAACCCTTTGAAGATGGAGAGAAGAATATATTAACCTACTTCTAGGAGGTCAATATCTATGTTATTCCACCATGATGTCACTTTACTTGACCAAGGGTAGTTTAGAGTCCACTTGGGTCAATTCAACCAGGTTAGGGAGAAAGTGGCCAAGGAAAACTAAGAAGGATCCCAACTAATGTTAAACCTATTAACTCAGTCCACTATGAGCATCAATCGAGTCTCAAGAGATCAATCCTCAACAGAATAATATTTTCATATCTATTGGAGATTTGTAACTCAAAAAAAGGTGATCTTTAAGGAGCCTCTAATGAACTTGGCCAAGCTAGACAAAGAGTTTGACATCATGTTAGTTGTGTTGGAATCTAAGAGTGCCCAATCAAAACAATTAGGAGTTGGCCCCTCTTATTTACCTCCACATGTTTATTAGTGGTCTCCTATAGATTTTTTATTGATTTATTGGGATTTTTCTTTTGATTCAAATTTTTAAATACATTTGTAACTGTAATGAGTGGCCATCATGGCCACAGATGGGATCCTCATGCTTTTTTTAGGTGATCCCCAATCATTTTTTATTTATAAAAGAGTTGTATTATATTTTAAGGTGGACCAAAAATTTCTCAAAAGTGTTGTTGGATTATTTCCATGATTTCATTTGTGTTTCCTTTTACACTCTAGGCAGTAATAGTGGCCCAGATCAATTATTGTTCAGTTTTTCACTCTTTTAATGAATACAATCTCTATTTCTATAAAAGGGTCTTTTATTTGTTTAATTTTATTTCATCTTCATGTTTAAATGATCAATAGTTATAGGTTAATTGGATTAACACTTTGTCACTTTATGTATGTTTTGATTATGATGTGCTTAGATATCATATTCTATGTGAGAGTTATTTCATTTATCTTTTGGTAAGTGTTGATAATTTGTGTGCCTAACTATTAATTTTCATATGAAATTTATGTGTTTTTAATAATAAACCTCTATTACTAATCTTTAGTAGGAATTCACATTGAATTCATACTCCCAGTTCCCTTAAAATCTCCTCACTCTATGTTCTCAGAGCTAGAACTTTAGTAAAACTCATTCTATAGTGGTATAACTTTTGTAGAGTCACTTGGTTTAATGACCATTGCATTGATCTCATTTTAGACCTAGAGGCTTCCCTTCTCTACCTTACCCTTCCCACTCTTTTGTGTTTATTTTGTAGTTTTGAAATGCCCATTTCCCCTTGTGTTTAGAAAGAACAATCCCAACACTCAAATTATTCATAACTATATTTAACCTATATGAATTAATAGTGCATCTCTTGGATACTATTCATGTAGACTCTATTTTGGAAGTTTAATACTCATAGTCATGCCTTGGGCTCATTCTATATTATTCCTAAAATTTAGGATGAAATTCCATAGTTGTCCCCACTTTCTCCTTTTCAAGGAATGCCCAATCTGATGGGCATATTGTGGTAAGGAGCAGATTAGAGTGAAAAACAACTAGTGCTAGAAGGAGGGTGATACTTCATGCTTGTTTTTAATTTCATCTCATTTTATGAATATGTTGAGTTAGGTTTATTTTTAATAATGTGTTAAATATTATTTGATTATGCAACATCCTAGAGACTAGTTCACCTATTACTAGGGCTAGGTCCCACCAAGTTAAAATGGTAATTTATCCCTTGCTCTTCCATAAAAAACCTAAGTCTAATCAAACTAGACTTACAGTGATTCCTATTAGCTCCTTAATGTAACCTATCCCAAATGCATAGCCCAAGATGGCTTGGTGATCTAGATTAGCCATTAACATCTTGAGAGTCATCCATCCCAAATGCATAGCCCAAGATGGCTTGGTGATCTAGATTAGCCATTAACATCTTGAGAGTCATCCATGATCTACCAAATAAACCTAGGAGGTATCTTCCTAATTTCACCCCTAGAGTAAGATGAATCATAGAGGAACACATAGCCTCCTATAGGAATGCCCTGAGACTCTTGAATGTATAACATGAGGATGTGTCATGCAAGTTATTCCATTTTACTCTAATGGACTCTACCTATGATTGGTTCCTAAACCTTCCTAAAGAATCTATACCAAGTTGGGACCACTTTAGTTCTAATTTCCTTGCCCAATTTGGCCAAGTAATTGACTCTAGCATCCTGTACCAATATTTCACTTGTATCAAGATGGAGCCTAATAAACCCATTAGAAATTTCAATGTTAGGTTTCAAAACATGTATAGATAGGTAACTGAAATTTACCAACCCAATCCTTAGCTAGCACTTAAAATTTACAAGAATGCCCTAGAGCCTTGGATGGCTATGTTCCTAATATTAGATGCATCTATAACAGACCTATCCTTAGCATATGCAAGGGCCAACAAAGTGAATAGGAAATTAAACCCTTAGGGATACACCATGACCTCAACTCTTGATATGTTACCAAAAATGTTTGCATTGAATTTATTACCTAGCATTAACTAGAATGCACATATGCCCTAGTCACTCCTTATAATGCATCAGCTCCTGCTAGATCATCCCACTTCAAACCAACCACTAGGTTTCCTAAACCCAGGGGGTATAGATCTGATTCTCTTGACTCAACATCAAGTGACATTATCTATAGCTAACAATTCCCAAACCATGCCTAAAGAGTCTACCAAAAATGATCTAGATGTCATTCAATGAATGGTATAAAATCTTAGCAATGAACTCATAAGGCTATAGAGATAGATGAGAGACTCTAACACATAAATATCCAACAATTTTTTCACATATCAAAGGCCAAATATGTGTTACAACCACCCTTATAAACCCCCATAACCTTTACCCAATAAGCTCTCCAATATTAATATCTTTGAAATATCCTTACGCAACTAGTGTCAAGTGCACAACATAATAGCACATGAAGAGCTAGATTGCATGGAGTTCAATTCTAATTTTGAAATATTCCAAAAGGAAATGGAATAATATGAGGTATTTCTTAATCATTCATAATCCTCTAACTTGGGTAAAGCCTCTAGTACCTCTATGGTATTAGAAACATTAGACTTCCCTAGTCAAGAAGAAAATGAGTTGAAAGAAGGTATTAGTGAGTGCAGGATTTTTAGTAGTATAAAAGTAATAATTATTCCCTTAGGAGTAAGAATTAACAACATCCCCTTACTACCTTAACCTCCCCCACCAAATAATGGTGTATCCTCACCAGATAAAAACATTATGAATGATCCTCCACCTTCAAGACCTCAAGAGCCTAAGATGCTTATGGAAACCCCGCCAGTCAAAATTAAAGGGGGTTATAACATAGTTGAAGATACGAATAAAATAAAATATAACATTATCCATCATGAGCTTGCCCAAATCATAAAGGAGTGGGACCTTTTGTTAAAGTATTTGACTCAAAATCCAACCCCACAAGCCCAACCAAAACCAAAAGCAACACACACTAATATGCTTATCCATAAGAATAAGATGGAGGTTCCCCCACTCCTTTAGATTATTTAACTATTTATAAATAATCTACATAGCTACTTAGTATATTTTGGATCCTCAACCAATGTGATACCAATAGGCGTATATGAGAAACTCGATCTAGCCCCCATAAAATCAAATAAAGTAGTGGTCTAGCTAGACAAATCAGAGGTAAAGTGATAGGCAAGTTATTAAACATCCACATCTAGTTGGAATGTAAACCTATGATTTAGAAATTTATATATATTCAAGTGGTTGACATCTTAGAAGCCTATGATATGTTCCTTAATAGAGATTGGTCCAAATCCATGAATCGGTATATGGCCATATATTTCTCTCATACATGGTTACCTTAGAGAGGAGTAGCCAATTAAATATGAGTGGATAGGGAACCATGTATAAAACACATGATCACCAAATATAATGCTATTAATGAGAAGATAAACCTAATTTCTTCATACCTAGGCATCTACATTTTAAGCACCAAGCCTCCAAAAAACCAAACCAGTCATAGCCCAAGTTTTCTTGGCATATGGTCTCTTTAGGTAGAGGTAGCTTACTTCAAAAAAGGAAGTGAATCCAATGTTTTTCTTATATATCCTTTAAGGAGGAAATATATAGTTTCCTATAGGCTACAATTCCCTTGTATAAATAACTTGGTAGAATCTGAAGATCTAATCTTGAGATTACAATTCACATTAAGATATGAGAAAAATGAACTAAGAGTATTCAATGACTTTTAAACGAGTAGTCAGCCATATCAAAACTAAGTTTCAATGCAAACTATCATACCTTATAAGGTATAAACATATATCTTGGGACTTGGTTTTAATGTTAAACATGTTCAATATCATCCTTATTCCTCAAGAGGTAAACCAAGTAACAAACTCACTAGCTTTGACTATAGTAAACATAACCCCTCTAGATGACATTGAGCTACAAGATTTATTTGTGGAACTCATCCCCTATCCTTCTATCTTGAAAAATGTGACCAACTTCTAGGTCTTTAAATATGACCAACAAATCATCCAATTCCTTGAGAACTAGGGTATATTTGAGGCCCAAATCATAGATGAAAAGGATAATGACAACCCCATGACTAAATTGGAAGAGGATGGGATCCTGAACATTCATGGGAATAGGATATTGAAGGGGATAATTTCACTGAAAACAACATTTGATACATTATACCTGAGCTTCCAATATAAAATGCCTAAGTTTAAAGACCATAAGTATTGATTCATTAATTTTAGCCCTATAGAGAACCCTTAGATAGTTAACATGGGTTAAGATTAGACAAACCATGAATTGGAATAGTTACAAATATTATTGCTAAGTTACAAGGATTTAATTTCATGGGCCTATGGAGACCTTAAGGTCTTTAATTTGAGTTTAATTACTCACACCATCCCCTTAAAACCTCACCAAAAACCCTTCAGGTAAAGGTAGAGGTTGGTTAACCTAGTCCTAGAGCCTTTGATTCACAAATAAGTTCACAAATTACTCTCTATAGGGATAATTTTCTTAGTCTACCATTCTACTTGGGTGGTTAACCTAGTCTCAATGTGAAATAAGAATGGTCAAATTTACCTTTGTGTGGACTTCCAAAATTTGAACCAATCCTCAAATAAAGATAATTACCCATTACCCTCACTAGAAGAGGTAATCCAAATGGTGAGCAGGTCTTAGATGATGTCCTTCTTGGATGGATTCTTAGGCTATAACCAAGACATATTAAATCTAGGAGATAACTAAAACTACTTTCACCACTAAGTGGGGCACATTTGCTTATAATTGGATGCCTTTTGGGCTAATCAATACCAGTGCAACCTTTTAAAGGGTAATGAACTTTGCCTATGAGGGCCCAATAGGTAAATGTATAATAATATATATGGATGACCTAATCATATTCTCTAAATATAGTTCAAATCATGTGCACCACTTGGACAAAAAATTTGAGAGATGCATAAGGTATGACATCTCCTTAAACCCAAAGAAGAGCATGTTTGATGTCACTAAAGGCAATATTCATGGACATATTTTCATGAAGCTATTTATATTGACCCTAAAAGGTTGGATAAATTTTCTAAACTACCTTCACCTATATCAATAAATAACTAAAATCTTTCTTTATAAAAATTAACTTTGTGTGCAAGTTTATTTCTAGATTTGTTGAAATAGTGAAGCCCTTGAATACAATGTTGAAACAAGATGCTAAAGTGGATTGAAAAGCATAATTGAGGAAATATTTCTAGGATATTAAATATGTTATCATTTAATCCCTAGTCCTTATCATCCCAAATTATACACAAGGCTTCTATGTTTACCCTTTTACTTCAGAGACACCATTGCCTCCTACCTCATCCAGAGGCTCGAAAAAGAAGAACACCCATGGATTTTATGAGCACTAATCTTAAAGACATTAAAATTTAGTATTCTACTCTAGACAAGCATGCTTATGCCTTAATCAAGGTAGTAAATAAATTTAGGCACTACATCCTCTAAAATAGATTGCATGCCATTGTCTTATACCCAGCTATAAAGTAAATGCTAGGATAGAATGAACTAGGTAAGAGGAAAGGTTGATGGATGATGATATTACAAGAGTATGACTTGGAAATAAAGCTAGCCAAGATATTCAGGGGACAAGGCCTCACCTAATTAATCATAGAGATAGACCTAAAAATTATGATACACTAGGTAGACCAATAAAGGGTGAAACATTCAAACTAGTATGCCCTAATTATGCACTATTTACTTTATGGAAATGCACCCCCAAGACTCAACCATATGCACAAAATATCCCTTCAATTGAAATCAGCACATTACATGTTGAAGAAAGGAGTTATCTTTAGAATAAATCATGAAGGAATCTAGTTCCATTGTGTATCAAAAGAAGAGGCCAAAGACATAATGGAAAGTTTCCCTGAAAAATTGGGAGCCATCTATCCCACCAAAAATCTCATGGCTCACAAGGTTCTCTAGGTAGGTTACTATTGGCCCACACTATTTAGAGAGGTTTAAACTCATGTTTATTTTATCACCAATGCCAAATATTTACTAAAAATTAAATGCATGCCATAATGCCTCAATAACTTATTATAGAGTCTATGTCATTCTCACAATAGAGGATAGATTTCATGGGAGAGATTAACCCCAATTCATCAGTTGGTCATAAATTTTTCCTCACAGGCATAGACTACTACACTAGATGGTCTAAGGTAGTTGCGATCAAAAGGAGTACCATTGTTGATGTCATAAAGTTCTTAGAGACTACCATATACACCCATTTTGGTACCCCCATTTCTTTAGTATGTGATAATGGCCCCACCATTCAATCCACAAAATTTATAGAATGATCTTATGATAATGGGATAATACTAAAGTTCTCTTCTAATCACTACCCATAAGGGAATAAATTGGTAGAATCCACCAACAAAAAATTAATCAATGTCATCAAGAAATTAGTTGGAGAGAATCCCCAGAATGGCACTCATTTCTAAAATTTGCCTTATGGGTAAACTACACTAGGTATAAACAAGCCCTCAAAATCTTTCCTTTCCTTCTTGTTTACATATTGGAGCCAATCATGCTAGTCACTCTCAAAATTCCTAATTATAAGTTCATACTACAATTCATAAAATTGAATGATAAAGTGAGTTCTAGACTCCTAAATCTGATTCAATTAGAGGAAACTAGGTATGAAGCTTTACTAAGCTTTAGTAAGCATCAAACCATAGTCAAGAGGTTTTTAAACAAGAGGGTGAAGGTCAAGACCTTCATAATCTCATACCTAATCTTGATGTGGGACAAGGCCCATGAGAAGAAAGGATAGCATTCAAAATTCAATCCCCTTTGAATTGACTCATACCAGATAGCCAACATATTATGCCAAAATGCCTTTTTTCTCAAGGATCTCAATGGAAATGACTTATCACTTCTAGTAAATAGATAGTTTTTGAAGCACTATTTCTTGGCTATCCCCTCCAAAGTGGTTTCTACATAATTTAAGTAAGAGGTGGTAATGTCTATATTGGATAGATCTGCTTTAGTCATGTGTTTGATTTTGTTTTATGTTTGTTTCTATTGTGTGCTTTTATTTGTTTTGCATTTTCCCCCTCCATCCCCTTATTTATTCTACTTTGTTCCCCTAATACCTAACATTTTATTAGTAACTGCTTCAAGTGGTGGTTGAACCCCATAAGGATTGCTAAGATATAGGAAAGCCCAAGTTGAAACCTTTAATACAAGTTATTCTATGACTATAAGAAGGAACTCTTAACATCCCAGCTCTGAGAGGCTAATGATTTTGAAATAAATAGGTAGATTTTATAATAGCCTACACCTAGAATAGACACTAAGCTACACTTAAAATAATAGATTTAGAATATATTGGATTATTCAAGTTGATTAAGGATTGGTTAGCTCTTTATAACTTCCCCCTATCCATTCACCCTTGGCTTTTTCTTGAACCTCAATGTATAAGACTAATAAGTAATGATCTCTTCTTAGGAAACATCGAAAAGAATAAATAAATCATATAGAATCTAAATTATTAGTCTACCTCAAAAGGGCTATGTAGGCAATCTCTACTATAAGCTTTCTATCATGATTGGCATTAGAGCAAGGCCATAAATGGGATGAGAGGCATCTCAATCAGGGGTATAGAAGCCCTCCTACAACATAATAATTCCTTAGTCATTCCCCCCAAGCCATCAATCCAATAACACCCTGAAAGAATGTTGATAATGAGTCCAACCTTGATTACGCAAAGTTAATCTAAGAATGAATTGGAATAAAAATCAATTTTCATACATGATTTTGGCCATCTATAGGTGGAATCTCAGTATCTTGCTTGTTATTTCAATACTTTAGTGCCTTGACTTTTATGTGGACAATAAAATACCCCCATATAATTTTTATGATGAATAAGGAAAGAAGAAGAAATTGGTCAAGTTCTAAGTGTTAATCACCACTTTCCCTGAGGAAGTCATCATTTGTTTTAGACAACATGTCCCATTTTATCTAAATTTGGGGACCCCTCTAAAAATTTCATGAACTAAATCTTTTTAGTTATTGTTATTATTCTTAATGATGATGCCTGCTCAAAACTTTAGAATATACATCACCTTGATTTTCTTCAGGTAGTAACCGACCTCTTTTAATTTCTCTAAAAACAACTAAGTAGTATTTATTCTCTTTTAGTATATCATGGCACTGACATTTCAAGATCATTTTCACTTAAATTTATTAGAGTTTAGTTCCTTTCCCAAAGCAACAATTTTTTTATCCTCCATGGCACATTGAGTCCTCCATGTTTGATGGGTAATATTTAATGAATCTTTTTCTTTTTATCTTTCTTACTTCATTTTGTTAGAGCCTAAGAGATTTTGTCATGATGGGAAGCTACCATGTCATTTGGAGTTAGAGTGGCCAATCCCCCAGATCTATTAGAAATATCAGAGCTTGATAGATCTTGACCCAATGATAATCTACCACATCATTTGGAGTCAAAATGAATAGTCCCCCAGAACTATCAGATATATCATAACCAGAGATAGCCTAACCCAATGAGAAGCTACCACTTCATTTGGAGTCTAAGTGGTCAGCCCCGTGGAGTTGTCAGAGATGTTAGATCTTGAGAGAGCTTAACCCAATGGGAAGTTGCCTTGGTATTTAGAGTTAGATCAGTCAATCCCTCAAACCTATCATAGATGTCAGAACCTTGGAAAGCCTAGCCCAATAGGAAACTATCACATCATTTGGAGTCAGAAAGGCTAGTCCCCTAGACCCATTATACATGTCAAATCCTAGGAGAGCCTAACCCAATGGGAAATCACCACATCATCTAGTGTGAAGATGAACTAATTACCACTTGTGACTCAAAAAGCTCAAAATGAGGTATGAGTGGTTATCCAAGGCCAATTAAGGAGTTACACATGTCTTAGGGTGACACATCACCCAATCTAGGGGAATGACATCGATTATTAAACCATACATAGGTGTCAACCACTAATGGGAGGATCAATAGATGGATGACACATGTTAGAAACTATGAGTTGGGTGAGGGGCCTCTAAGAGATGTGACTGTGCACCTATCATGTGTTGGGCATTAAGAGAATGGGAAGCTAGACCTGATTGAATAGTTTTGAAAACATCCCATAACCATTTTTATATCTAGCTAATGGTAGAGGATCATGGGCTCCAAATTTAATTCTATATTTAGAAATAAAAGGAGAAAATCTAGCCATCAACTCAATTTCAAATTCATATAAAATGAGCCACCAAATACCATTAATGTAAAAATATGTGTGTATATGTTTATAAAGCCCAAGGGAGGACCATTAATGATTACCATTGTTGTCTTAGAAGAAATATCAGACTCTTTCCTTTCAAATTTATAAATAAAATTTTTATATCATACCTTCAACACCCAAATCTTCCTAATTTCCCCTTTATCTTATTCTAATGGCTACTACATCCTCAAACCCAAAAGTAGATCCCAAGTACCAAGACAACACTTTCCCTACTAGTTTAACTAGGTATAAATACTAAAATGACATATTTAAAGTAATTGAGTAGGTCCGCAAGGATTTTGTCGATGCTAACAACTAGTTGGTCAAGTATGAGGATGCCCTTCAGTCTTATAAAAGATGTAGACTTCATAAAAGTGTGGTCAAACTAGAGGCAGTTATTTGTGTTCACCTACTAGAATACATCTTCCATAAGGTTATATGCATGTAAGATAATATTAATGATTGGGTGTGTTCACCCACCTCTCAACACCAAATTATTGATATATTTAAGAATAGCTTCAAGGCAAACTACTCCCTCCAAGCCTTCTCATTATCATAGATGTAGTGAAAGTGTTGGTTTGGATAAATGACTAGCAGATATATGACATCCTCCATGATTGGGCCAAGAACCCCAACTCCAAGTGGGTCAATAAAGAAAATATGAATGCCTACATGATTTGTACCTTCTAAGAGGAAGTCTGAGTACGCAAGATCCTACTAAAATATCTATTTGGAGACTCAAACTTCTAGTATGTTAATGATTTATGGGTGCCCTTGTTACACATGATCCTAACTTGATCTGATCCTAGACATTGGAGGCTTGATCAACTTCAAGTTGGTACATGCCATTATAGATGCCTAAAATGGGGGTGACTTTGACATGATGAGATACCTATTCGACACCATCTATGGGATGCTTTAATTTAAGTATTCAACCTTTCTTACATGGGTTATTAGTGGCCCAAATATCCATGCAGTATTTTATAAGCTATATGGACATTATTTCCACTAACATATCCAAAACATTTATGACCACTTCTACTTGGTGGTATACTAGGTGGTCAATAAAGATCCCATTCCCCAACTCTCAAAGATAATCTGGGACTTTATCACAACCATTAGAGACTACTAGTTTTATAAAGATGACACAGTGATCTGATTCATGAGCTACCTCCAAAACCCCCTATACCTACCATATTATGTGCCTAACTAATTAGTATAACAAGAGATCACCTATCAACTGATGAATGACATCTTTAGATTCTACATATATCATTAGCAAAAGCATGATCTCCACTTTTGATCACCATATGAGGCCATATCTACAATAAATTTCCTTCAATACAAAATATGGGATCTTTGAAAGACTCCTTTTCCCTCTCAAAATAGAATATTAGGTAGTGGAACCTTAAAGGAGTGATTTAGGCCCATTTGTCACAATACTCAACTCATCTCAACATTAACTATGGCCATCAATATAAGTATGATGATTATCTCTATTTAAACACCATAAATGACCAAGATGTGTTATCCTATATAGCAATTAAGAAGAAGAAAAATAAGAAAGAGAATAAAGCTCACGTAGGACCCTCAGTAACCCCTCTAGTTTCTACTCAATTTTTGGAAGACCCAACTCTAATATCTCTAGCCATCTCCTATAGAATATTATAGGACATAGTTCCACCTTCTCCTCCTCAATTTCCAACTCCATATCCCAATCCACTTCTACCAATATCCTTGACTCCTTAAGCTTTAGCTTTGTTCCTCCAACAGGGCCAATAACCAGGCCTTAGCAAAGTTAAGCCTAGACTACATGATGCCAAGCAACCCAAGTGCATCCTACTCAACCATTAGAAATATATCCTCTAATATTTGATACCATCATCAACTCAAGAATGATCCCTAAATTAGTCACCCAATAGGCACCCATCTATGTTCCCCTATTCACTCTTCCATCTCCTCCTATTTCCCTTCCACCCTTTCTCCCATTATGTTCTAACTCCCTATTTTGGTGCCCACTAGTTCAGCTATTCCCCTTCTATTTCCCATTGTTTCACCTCTATATTTCATTAAATTACCCTTGGCCTCAATCCTTTTGAGTGTCCTCACTTCCTCATTCCCTTCCACTCTACCCATATTACATCTTAAAATCTTCTTGATGCCTTTCTTGGGCATGCCCTCAATAGTAGGCATGAATATAACCTTTGGAATCTTATCACCTCTAATAGCTACCCTCTTATTCCCCACTCTATTCATCTCAATACTCCATTATATGGCTGAATTTTCTCCTCAATCAACCCCTATAGTCCCTACCATCATGATCATACCATCTACCACAACACCTAAACATGACCTAATAAAGAGGTTGAAGAAGAAATAGAAGGCAACCCATCTTTTGGATCTATCCTAAAGGCATTAGTTCTAAATCCATATCCTCTATAGGTCTTTAAAACCCTTCTATCCTTAGTAGTAGTACCTTGATAATTAGCTCCTCAGCCCCCTCTCTTCCTTACCCAAGGCCTAGCTTTGCCTTTAACTAGCCTATCTCATCCCAGTTATTCCATAACCCATTCTTGGGGACAATCTCACCTTAGGTGAACCTCACCAAATAATAATGGCAATCTCAAATGTTCCCATGGGCCTCCCCTTTCATTTTCCCTCTTTACTCTCCCATGCCCCCTCTGCCTTTATTCCTTTCCTCTTTCACTCCTTCCACTTCTTCCATCTCCCCTCCACCTTGTCCTTTACCCTTCACCACCATTTTAGTCACACCTCCTACACCCCCAACAACCTGAGAGATGGTCCTAGGATCACATACACCATAGATGGATGTCTAGGGAAACCTAGACATAAAGTGGAGTTTTGACATAGCCTTCAAGAGCATGAAGAGGATACTTACTTAGAGATTCATCTAAGAGGGAAACTCAATGATATGGAATACCCATCAAGATCTTTTTTCCTCACCAAGTTGAGGACTAATAATGGAGAAGAGAAGATATTTTAAGACCATAATTTATCCTTTGAGCTACCCATGACATGTTTGAGAAGATCTTCGAGGACATGTAGATCTAAGTACAAACTCTTGAGGCCCAAGTAAAATATATGTTTTTAATTAGACTAATTGAGTAGGTCAAAGACACCCTCTTACTAATTTTCTCAATGCTTAGGAAATTAATGGGGACTCAAGCCAAGACTAATTTAAATATACAAAATATGTAGGCCTACATGGGGAGGATCACAAAAATTAATGTGAAATGTCAAAAGCTATAGGTAGTGGTCAACAAAGGAATGTTCTTAGAACTCAGTTGATGCCAACCTTAGATTTGAGGTTGTACCAAACTTATGTTGGAAACATGAGAGTGGTGATGGAGGAATGGTTAGCCTTATCTTGCACTACAACATAACCCTTGGAAGAGGGAGAGAAGAAGATATTGACCTACTTGTAGGAGGTCAATATCTCCATGTTATTCTACTTAAATGGCACTTTACTCAACCAAGGAGAATTTAGACTCCACCTAGGTCAATTCAACCATGTTATGAGGGATAAAGTGGCCAAGGCAAACTAGGAAGGAACCTAAATCATGTTGGATCTATCAACTTAATCTAATACAAGCATCAACTAGGACTCAGGAGTTTAGACTTCAATGGAAGTAGCTTTATAGATTTTTCAAACACTAGTATCTTAGGTATAGGTGGTATTTAGGGATCTTCCAATGAATTTGACCAAGCTAGATAAGGATTTTAACCTCATGGAAGCCACACTAGAATCCAGGAGTGTCCATTTGAAGTAGTTGGGAGTTTGCCTTTCTAAGTTACCTCCATGTGTTTACTAGTGGTCCACTATAGATCTCTTGTGGGTTTGTCAAGATTTTTGTCTTGGTTCAAATTTTTAAATATGGTTGTAACTACAATGAGTGGACATCATGGCCTAGTATGGTATCCTCATGATTTTTGGAAGTGAATCCCAATCCTCATCCATATATATAAGATTCATGTTGTATTTTAAGGTGGACCAAAAATTTCTTGAAATTATTATTGTATTAGTCATGATTTCACCTACATTTCCTTATATACTCTAGACGATAATAGTGGCCCAGATCAATTATTATATTAGTTTTTCATTCTATTAATGAATACAATCTCTATTTCTACAAAATTATCTTTTCTATGTTCAATTTTCTTTCATATTCATGTTTAAATGATCAATGGTGCTAGTTTAATTAGATTAACACTTTGTCACTTTATGTATGTCATGATTATGATGTGTTTAGATATTATATTATTGTTTTGATTTCCTTCATTTCTCTTTTGGTAAGTGTTGATAATTTATGTGCCTAGCTACAAATTTTCATATGGCATTTATGTGTTTTTGACAATAAACCTCTAGTACTAATCTTCAATAGGAATTCACATTGAATTCATACACTCAATTCCCTCATAATCTCCCCAATATATGTTATTGGAGGTAGAATTTTAGTGAAACTTGATCTATAATGTTATAATTATGGTAGAATCACTTAGTTTAATGACCATTACATTGGTCTCATTTTAGACTTGGAGGCTTCCCTTCTCTTCCTTACCCTTCCTTCTCTTTTGTGTTTATTTAGTGGTTATAAAATTCCCCTTTTCCCTTATGTTCATAAATAATGAGCCCAAAAATAAAAGTATTCATAATTGTATTTAACCTTGTTAATTATAGTGTATTAACTTTTGATGGTAATAGTGCATCTAATGGAGACTATTCATGTACACTCTATTTATGAAGTCCAATACTCAAAATCATGCCTTGGGTTGATCCTAAATCAATCCTAAAATAGAGGATGAAAGTCTATAGTTATCACCACATTCCCCTTTTCAAGGAATGCCCAATCTCATGGGAATATCAAGGTAATGAGTTGATTGGAGGTAACAATACCTACAATTTTCTTTCTTTCTCTTGTGTGTCCATGTATGACTAGAGTAGCTCACAAATTATGGAAAAAATAACTGAAATTTTTTATTTTTAATGTTATATCTTTCTTTGAGGAAGGTTTCAAGGTAATTTAAAAAATTTAAGGGTCTCTAATAGCCTTTGTCACTCTCCAAAAATCTTCCATGCACCATACCTACACCATTATAGCTATAAGGAAACATATAGGTCAGTATTAAGTATTTAAAACTTATTTAATAACTAATTATTTTATAAATTTTATAATTTCTATGAAAATCAAAAAGGGCCCCACCTATTTTCAATAGTTTTTATCTAAAAATTAAAAATCCATAATTGATTTTACATGCACAGTATATATATATATATATATATATATATATATATATATATATATATAATTTTTATAATATGTGAAAATAAGCTTCAAATATAGTATGTATTGTTTTAAGTGTTAGTGTAGAGGAGTTGGTAGGTGTAACATTGCTAGGCACTTGTGAAAACAAGGTCTAGAGTTTAAAACCCTTAACTAATTTATTATTAGTCAATCTCGGTCAAATATATTTATTTTTTCAAATTAATTAGTTTAAAATCATTTTTTATTTGTGTGCAAATTATCTCATGTTCAAAACCTTAGTCATTTTTTGACATTTTACGACACTTGACCTAGATTATTCCTTGTCGATCATGATCATGTGAACAGTGAAAATCTATGTTTTTAAGAATTTTAGATGCATTTTTATGGTTTGTTTATTAATTTAAATCTTATTTATATGTTTTTATATATTTTTTAATGTTCAAGTTATTTTGTGACACTTACGATATGTGGGACCTTTTGCAACACTTGTGACTATCATTTATGTTGATTTTATTTATATTTCATGAATTTTTTTGAATTCAAATAAGTGGATATCATTATTTAAACCCCAAAATATTTATTTTCATTTATAAATTCACATAAAAATATCAGTTTTTAAAATCATTTTTTAGTGTCATAGTGTCCATTTTAAAAAGAACTTATGGCTTCTCCGAGCTTTGTACTTGATAAATCTCAAATACTTAATGGTTATAACTATAATATCTAAAAAAATCATAATAAATTCAAGTTTATGGCTTTGAAATTATATAATATTGTGTTTGATATTTAAAACCTCCATTGGAGAAGAAAGTCTCAATTAAGCTTACCAATGCATTTCAATAGAAATCATAAAAAATCATGTTGATTAT
This sequence comes from Torreya grandis, assembly GCA_037957365.1. Classification (NCBI taxonomy): domain Eukaryota; kingdom Viridiplantae; phylum Streptophyta; class Pinopsida; order Cupressales; family Taxaceae; genus Torreya; species Torreya grandis. Next base: position 1,436,565 of record JARHVA010000549.1, on the reverse strand, counting down.
TTTTTAGAGTGTTAAAGGATGACTGCCTACTCTATATCAGCAATTGAGAGTCTCTTAGTGATGCATAAAAACTCCTTGAATATATTAATAATAGAACTCATCTCTCTAAGATTATTAATTTGATTCTTGAATCACTTACTACACCTATGAAAAGTGAAAAAGTTGCTAATTTTCTTGAAAAATATAAAAACATTAAATCTTAGTTAGATGATTGTGACAATAATTTTATTCAAGATAAGATTTTTTATTTCATTATCTAGCTAAATATTCATGAAAATTTTCACAATTTTATTTCAACTCTTAATTCAAAATACCAAACAAAGCAAGATATTTTTTACCTCACTCCAGCTACACTTCTAATTCAAGAAGAACAAATGATATCTAATTTTCATTCTAAAAAGAATTCCACTCGAAGACTTTTCACTCTCAATCTTATTCTTGAAAAAAAAAATAAACTAAAAGTCTAAACCTAATTCTACCAATGATAAATGGCAATAAGAAATCTGGTAATAAGAATCATAAAACTAAACTTAATAAGAATTATAATCTGTATGGTAAATTTGGTCATAGAAGGGAATAGTTTTATAAAAATAAAGAGCTAATCATAAAACCTATAAAAATAAAAAAGGGAAAAAAATCTAACCAAAATCATCAAAAGAATCAAAACCATAATTAAAATAATTATTAGGAACATAATTATAAGTTTATTGATTTATATGCTACCTTGTTTGCTTCTAATAAGAATTAATAGATTTTTTATAGTGGTGCATCGTATCATATGACTTGATTCTTTAATATTTTATCTGATAGTGGAGATGTTTTTAAAAAAAATTATCTAGGAGATAATTCATTTTTAGAAGCTACTAATCAAGGAAAAGAAAAATTTGCAAATGTTGTTATTAAAGATATTTTTTGTGTACCTAAACTTTAAAAAAAATTGTTGTCTTATTCTCAACTTACTAATGATGATTTCATTGTAACTTTTCTTAAGGATAATTGGTCTATTATAAATCAATCTGGTTCTTTGATTATTGAAGGTGCTTAAAAAATGATTTATACATATTTTTTGCTTCTTTTACATGTTATTTTTCATCGCATAGTAGCAATGAATCTCAATTATGACATGAAATATTAGGACATGTTAATTTTAGAATTCTAAATGATATGTTTTTAATAATATTTTTATTGGTCTTCCTTCTATCTTTCTCATCATGAACTTTGTGAGGAATGCTTAAGTGATAAGAAACATACTAATCCTTTTCATAAACATTATGATGAAAATTCCTCACAACCTTTAGATTTAATTCATAGTGATGTTGTAGCGTCACTTGAAGTTTCATCTCTTAATGTTTCTTAATATGTTTTTACTTTTATAGATTATCATATTAGATTGATTTGGTCATATTTAATAAAGAAAAAATGTAGAATTTTGTTTAAATTCAAAGAATTTAAAGTTGTTGAAAATGCTTCTAATTTTTTTATTAATAAATTAATATTTGATAATGGTGGTAAATATATTTTAATAAAGAATTTTATTTTTTTGTATTAGTTGTGGTATTCAAATGGAATTAACAACTCCCTATTCCCTACATCAAAATAGTATTTTTGATAGAAAAAAATGCGTCATTAGTGAAATAACTAGAACATTATTTCATTTTATAAATATTCATAAGTTATTATGTGGCAAAGACATGAATATTATTGTGTATATTGTGAATAGAGTCCCTACTAAATCTTTGCATCTTTTTACCCCTTTATAAATGTGTTTTAAAAATAAATATATTGTGTCTCATCTTAAGATCTTTGGTAGTTTCATTTCTATCTGTGTTCATAAAGCTAAAAGAAATAAACTTGTTCCTACTTCCTATTCTTGCATATTTTTAGGTTATGGAGGTAAAACTATAAGATTAAGAGTGTACAATCTATCTAAAAGACAAATCATTGAGAATAGGAATGTTTAGATCATTGAAAATTCTTTTTGTGAGCCCTTTATGAAACCCCCTCAATGTTTTTCATTTGATGAACCTAGATCCTGTTACTCCTTATGAATAAATAGATGCCAGTGAGGAATTTCATTCAATTTTAGATAATTGAGTCTGATGAACCTTCTAAATTTCATATTTAATTTAAAATATCTAAATGAGTAGAATTCCTAATCCAGTCATCTAATCTTGATACCCTTAATAAAGTGACTAAGAGTCAACATTATTATCATGCTTTAATGACTATATATGAATGTGAACCTCAATTTTTTGAGGAAGCTATTAAAAATGATAAATTAAATATTGTTATGTAAGCTAGGTATAAATCCTTAATTAAAAATCAGACTTGGGATCTAGTCTCACCTCCACCTAAAATAGATATTGTTAGTTATAGATGGCTTTACAAAATCAAATATAATTTAATTAGTAAATTTTAAAAATTTAAATTAAGATTGGTTGTTTATGATTTTACTTAAAAATTTAGAATTTACTATGTTGAAACCTTTGTTCTTGTAGAGAAAATCAGTACTATTAGACTACTCATTGCTCTTACTGTTCAGAATGGCTATATTATACACTAAATGCATGTCAAAAATGTATTCATAAATGATGATTTAGAAGAATAATTTTATATGACTCAATCTAAAGGTTTCACTAACCCTAATAAAGAACATTTTTTTTCTAAGCTAAAGAAATTGTTGTATGGTTTAAAACATGTTCCTTGAGCTTGGTATTCTAAAATCACTATTTATTTTAAAGAACTAAGTTTCTCTAATTGTTATTCTTATATTAATCTCTTTGTCAAAAATAAAAATGGTAATATTATCTTAATTTATTATATGTTGATGATCTTATTATTGGCGATCTAATTAGCTTAATTCATAAATATAAGTTTAAACTATGTCAAATATTTTAACTGACTGATTTAGGTATTCTTCATCATTTTTAAGAATGGTTATATTTTAGAATAAAAATTCACTTATTGTATCACAATCTTAGTATTCTCATAATATTATGTTTAAGTTTAATATACTTGACTCTTATTGAAGTTGGTGTTAAACTTGATCCTAAACCTACATGTGACAAAGCTAATCGCACACTTTATAAACAACTTATTGGTAGTTTAATATATCTAACCATTATTAGGCCATATATTTCTTTTATTGTAAGTGTTGCTTCTAGATTCATGCATGATCCATATTTAGATCATTATAAATTAACAAAATATATATTTTATTATAAAAAAAGAACTGTAAATTTAGGTTTATTTTATTCTTCCACTGATAATGATAAATTATATGGTTATTATGATGCTAACCATGTTAGTGATAATATAGATCATAAATCTAATTATGGATATGTGTTTAAGTTTGGTGCATGTGGTGTTGTATCTAACACCCCCTTTTTCTCTAAGGAAAAATGGGAACCCACTTTTTTTTTAAGATTTGGGCCTTGATTGTTGAGCCTCTCCTCTATATGATTATGCAAATTCTGGAAATGATTATTTATTAATTTCATACTTTGAGAAATGGACATAGTATTCATATATTATTTTGCATACTAACTTCACTAATGCCTTTTGAGGGTTTTAAATATGAATATTTTGGGGAATTATGCAATTCAAAGGAGTTTATTTGGGGATTTCACTTATCAAACCTTTCATTCAGGCATTCCATTCAGACATTCTATCAATAGGTTTGGTTTTTAGGTTCTATGTTTTGATATTTTATATTATAAATTTTTAGGGTTCATATTTTCAGCACTTCTTTTCATTTGAACTTTGGTCTTTGAAATTTTTTTCCACATAAATTTATCCCTTAGAGAAGTTTCATCAACCATTTTGTTCAAAATAATTTCCCTAAGATAGTTCATTATTATTGGATTTTTTATCATGAACATTTTGTTCAATGAAAATATATTTTTAGAACTGGCACCACGGACATTTTGTCTAATGGAAATAGGTCTTTTAACTTTTTATTTTGTATATTTTATTTGAGTTACAAGATTTGTATTGCAAACATTTTATCTGATGGAAATAGGTCATCAGGATTATTATTGTGGGTCTTTTATAAAGACTAGTCCCTAATATAAACTTGAATACCCTATTACCTAGGGAAATACCAACACTTGTTATACTTAACCAAATAAAGTTAAAATATTTCCTAATAGTATATGCAAAATACCCCTACCAACTTGAACTAATGGAATTTGAATTATACAAGAAATATAAAAGAAGTAAATGTTGGACATTTATTTCACATGAACTACTATTCAATGTAAAATCCTATATATGCAATACACATCAATTAAATCCTTCATTGATTTCAAATCAAACTTATACTTAAAGTCTATTTCTATCATGAGCCTTTTTTTATCCTAAGTGTCGAATATCCATAGCAACTACTTACGAAGAAACTTTGAAATAAATAGTGATAAAGTGAGGTCAGGATAGATCATCTAGAGCACATAGCACATCCAAGCAAACTACTAACATCATAAAACCTATATCCATCAATGGAATTTTCATCAAAGGCATTTCAAATAATAAATCCACCATTCCCCTATTCAATCAAGGTTTCTATAGAGTTCACAGATATAGCATTTTATGCTACTATATTCGAGAATAGGTACACTAACTATTCATGTTTATGGGATGTAGTGGATTTTGTAGATGCATTTTCATTGGAAGATGAGATGGCACTTACTGATTGACTATTCATCAAATAATTATTAGATTTTAAAAGATAAAAGTTACATTTTTATGCTTCCAAGTAACAAGTGATGTCATGCATCGACCTCCTACATGATTTGTTTTTCTCGAGTAAGATAACCCAGGATGCATTCTTTCATCATTCTAGTAATAAAATAGTCATTTCATGCTTTTTAGGAGCCAACTTCTAAAGATACCTATCTTTAAGCATACCTAATGCCTACTTCGAAAAACATACATTATTGTAATTTAACATAGAAATCTCAATTAAGAAGTCACTCTCTTCATGGTTGATCCCAAACCAAACTATCACCTTAAAGGGGAAAAATCCAAAGGGGAACCCATAAATTTAGATTTTGATGAGGAAGAAGACATAAGAAGAGTTAGTTGTGAGATTGATTCAAGTAACTACTATTATGTCCCAGGCTTAGATTACTACATCTATTGTGATAGTAACATAAGAGGTAGTTACATCAACCCAACAAAGCTCCCCCACATAGTTGAAAACCCCTCTTGTATATATAAGGAAATTGAGGAACCCTGTAGGGAGTCCCATAATTAAGTCATCTCAAGGCTTTCCTACTATACCACAATACTTAGAATAGGCAGAGGGAGAGACTATTGAAATAGAGGATGTTAGGGATGAAGAAGATTTTGATGAGGATTTAGAGCTAAAAATAGCTAAGGCTTTAAGCCTTCAAGTAGATCCCACAGCACAAAATTCCTTAGGTACTCAAACTTTCATGAGTATTCCTTTATCTTCTATTCCAATATTTGGCTATGTTCCCATTTCTTCTATGTTGAGGACACCTAAGGTGGAAATGCCTATTTCCACCTCTATTGACCCCTTCTCCCCAACCACATTCACTCAATTCCCCTTTATCACCCCTAAGGTTGAGAAAGATGTTACCACCACTACCATTGATCCATAGTTTACTTCTATCTCATCCATCATGCCTACCTCCTCTATCCCTTTTGGCACTACCACCATTAGAGCCATGAAGAAGATGTCTAGAAAGGTACAGACTATCATGACCACTCCATAATTCCATATATATTCCACTCAAATTTCCCTTCCCATACCATCTATCACCTCCATAAAAGAGACTATTGTGGTAAGTTTCATAAGGGGAAGGAAGGTCAAGCCTTAATTGATCATAGTCCATCCACTCCCTCAATTCAGAGGAATGGACTGGTCTAAGATTATTTGGACTTCCCTACTTGATGTCCTTGTTAAATCCCAAAATAAATAGGCAATTATTAGAGAGACTAAGGAAGAGGTTGTTATCATAACCTCAGATACATCAAAATTGGATACTCCTTCATGGGTTATAGATTTAAGAAGAAATACCTCCCAAATGCCTAGCTTCAATATCACTCAACTCCCTTCCATTTCCACTCTATTTGACCCACCATCTAGTAGCATATAGAGAGTGAAGAAGAGGAAGTTTGAAGATGATAGAGGTAGGGAGATAATTCTCAAGAAGAGGCATGAAGTATTCTCCCTCACCAAGAGGCAAAATAAGTAGTCAGGATGGTCTCCATGTGTCAAAAATATTATATACCAAGCCCAAACACATAAGGATACTATATTAGCCATCTATGAAGGCACAGAGATGGATCAACAAGATCTAGAAGCCTAAGTAGAATAATTGAAGGAATAGGCATAAACCATGCATATCCTTGTAAGTACAAAAGTAGAGGTTCAGGAAGTAGCTTCCAGATGTTACAACTCCTTAAAGGTGTTAAAATTAATGAGGGATAAATTGTCCCCTCATGTGAATAATAGTAACAAATTGTATAATTATTTGAGAGATGACAGTGCTAAATTGAAGATGCTAATTTCATATATAGGCAATAAAATATACAGTCATCTAGACCTAATGACAATACTAGAGGCATCTAATGCCTTAAAATTGGTTGTCATAAGGTAAGAAGAATGGTTAAAATCATTTAGAGCTTTAATCCCCAAATATCAAGCACATGATGCCAAAATTCTTCATATTTTGCATGATTTGAAGTTATCAATGGTAAAAGATGCTATAGGCAAATTGATCAGTAAGATCAATTTCAATAAACTCATTAAGTGGTGGACAAATTCAAACAAGGTTTATAGGGCTTGACACTAGAGGAGATAGAAATTGAGTTAAGTTTTATTTGAAAGAAAGTTATTTAGTTAGAAATATTCAAGAATAAATTCCAAGTGACCAAGGCCAAACATGTAAGACTCCTTGGCCAAGCCAATAGAATTCACCAACCACCTCTACTTAACTTGAGTATCATAAAACAATAGTTTGATGTATTAGACAAGTGATATCAGGAGAATGAAGTGAATAATAAATAGTATTAAGTTGTCACTTCTAGTACCACATCAATATCTATAGTTCTATTTTTCACCACCCTATCTACTACAACAAGCAAAGTACATACAGCTATTCAGACTACACAACCTTAACAAGGATAAGATTTTATGAATGTAAAATTTTATAAATGGCATATAGATTTATAGTTTCCTTGTAGTTTTGGATTTTATTGAAAATTTTCCTTTATATTTTGTACACATTCACATGTTTCATAGTTTTGAAAAGGTTAACTTATCTAATGGATAATTATAATTTTACTCTTATACCTTTTTGACTATAATTAGAACATATGTTCTAACTATCACATGTGAATGACTTTTCATGACTTGGGGGATCAGGTTCCCCCCTCCATAATTCTATTTGAACACTTTTAATCCACCCTATGAGAGGGAGAAATTTTCCAATATATAGGAGCATAATCAATTTTGATTATTAGTGAATATGTTTATATATTCTCTCTCTAATTTCTATGTAATTATGCTTATCTTTTTTTGATTGTATGATTCAATAATCATTAGTGTGAAAAATTTGTAAATGGGTTCTTAATTATCTTTATTGATGTATTAATCCTATATGTGTATTAGTTATTGAAAGATTGGTAAATTATGTTGATTAGGATAATTAAACAGATTGATTCAAAATTTATAATTGTGTATGAGTGATTTCTTTGATGTAATTTTCTATGTGTGCAAAAGATACCTTAGATACCTCATTATCCTCCACCATAATTTCTTAATAAAAGGTGTGCAAAAGCTACTCTAAAGGGGGAAACCTTTGACTGAGGCCTATGAGATTCCTACACGGATATTTCCTTATACATCTCAGTCATGTCTAATTGTGTGTGTGTGATTGATGCTAGCAACAGGCATAGGCTATGAAATCATTTGTCCATTTAAAAACTAGATAGAGATGTGTTTCCTAAAACCATAAAATCATCTTTTCTACCTTACCCTTCCCTCCTTTTTGAGTTTGTTTTGAGACCTACCCACTTTAGATTAGCAACTAGCCATCCATCTAACTCATGTAAGAATTTACCACCTTTTTATGAGACCACACCTTCATCCAAAAAACATTATCAACAACTTACATTCCTGACAATCTATTCCATCAATAGGTTATCTAGACTGCATACCTTCAACTCATGCCCTAGAGTGGAGTTTACCTCCATTCAGATCTTAAAAATCTAGAGGTTACCTTGTTAACTATGGTGTGCATAAAAACTACACCAACAGTTTCACTGGTGCTAGAAGGAGGGTTAAATATCTGATAACAATAGTTATTCTTTGTGTAGAGTTGTGTTGGAGTCACCCAAGAGAGTGACCAAATCTAATTCCTAGGTTGGTCTACTAGTCTCACCCCTATCAAATCATAGGAGACCTAGAATTGTGCCAATAGCCCCAGTTCACAATAATCCACCTCTTCCAACTAGGAACCCTTTAATTGTAAGGAACCTTTTACTAGTTAATTATCCAATGGCTCAACCACCTTGGCTAGTTGGATCTGCTATTATTATCCTAGAAGATGTGTATGATTTACCTAGGAATATTAATAAGTATTTTCCATCCTTTTCTCCTTCAATATCAAGGACAACAAAATAAGCCCTTAAATATTTCAAGGCTACTTTGAGATTAATGAATGTCATCAATGAAAATGTTTCATGTAGATTATTCCCTTGTACATTAATGGATGTTTCCTATGATTGGTACCTAAATATAACAAAGAAGTCCACTTATTGGGATGGATGTCAAGATACTTTTATTACACAATTTAGATAGGTCACCAACCCTAGTTTGGTATACAAACATTTTAATAGAGTGAAGAGAGAACCTAATGAGGCTATCCAAGCTTTCAATGTATGATTTCAAAAGATGTATAATTAGTTAACCCCAAGATATAAACTAGCAGTTACATTGGCATTGGAGATGTAAAAGAATGTTTTGAACCCCATCACTATCATATTCCTCAGAAGAGTGGTTGTTGCCAATAATTTGGCATTAGCATATTAAAAATACATCAACCTAGTAGATAGATCAATCCTCAAATGCCTAGCATACCTAATGTCAATAATGGCTTCTCATCATTGAACATGATATCACATGTAAAGTAGAATGTTTTGGAATTCAATTAGAATCATCTCTACACACTACCTTAATTAATTCAGCAAACATCATTGAATTATAGCTTATTAAACAATCATACATAAATAAATGGTTACCAGTAGAATCAATAACCAATTTCACTTCCCACTATTATTTTACAAGGAAACAATTCTACAAAGTTAGAACTAGATTCTATTCAGAAGATAGTTTAAAAGTTGAGCAATGACTTCTTAAATATGTAAAGGAGGATGGGCAATGTTAATGGCCCAACTGGTAATCATAACACTAAATTTCAAAGATACAACCGACCATTCAATAGGCTCACAAATAATATGGATAATCCCAACAAGCTCTCAGAGATCAACATGGTAGAAATAGCTCTTCCTAATTGGTGTAGATTTTATAATACTTCCAAGCATGGTGAGTTCAACTACATTGAATTTTATACAGCATTCAACATTTTTAAGAGAGGTGGTTAGACAAGAAAAAATGTATAATCTGTCTGAACATCATTCAAATCCTAGCCCTTCCAACACTACCATATTCTTTGAAACTCATGAGTTTCCCTTTCCAAGTGAAGATGAAAATGAGCCAGAGGACAACATAGATGAAGTTCACACTTTTCATCAATTTTAGAAAGGTGGATACAATATGAATAATAAACATCCACTCACAACATAGACTCCTCCAAATACTATGACAATTCTATCTAATCTTAAAGTTGACAACAATCCACCACCTTTAAGAGGGAGTGATCAACCTTAGACCAAGGAGGAACCTAACAAGGGAGGATATAACATTATAGAAGAAATGAATAATATCAAATGAAATATAACTCTTCATGAGTTAGCCTAGATTATTGAGCAAAAGGAGTTGTTATATAGGTCTATTATTGGGAAGACACCTATGGAGAAAGTGAAAGCATATATGGACAAATTGAAAGCATCTAAAACCAATGTCATCTATAAGATCAAGCCAGATGATTCACCCTTTTTATTGACTATCATGGCATTTGGTAAGAATATTCATAATTTTTTAGTTGATTCTAGAGCATCTGCAACTATCATGTCTACTTCCATACGTCAAAAGCTTGGTTTGATTCCAAGCCCTTCAAAGAGGATAGTTTCACAATTGGACAAGATAGTAGTGCCTATAGTTGGTGAATTGAGGGACATGCATATTTAAGTAGCATTTGAGCTCCAAGTCCATATGACTATCAATATCCTTGTAGTAGATATACCTAAAGGCTATAGATTATGTTGAGTAGAGATTGGTCTAAAACACTCAATGGATATCTTTCTACAGACTTTTCTCATATATAGATGCCATGAAGATGAATTTCCAATCAAATTAGAATTGATAGAGAACTAAGAATGAAGTATCCCATCATGGAATACAATGTCAAGAATGAATAGGTAAGGTATGAGTCTCCTAGCCTTGGTGTTTACACTTTTACTACTCAAAATCAAGTATAGAAACTAGAACCTGAAGGTTCCACACAACTATGGACTTTACACTTTAATGGTGCTAGATCCAAGAAAGGATCGGGTATGGGAATCAAGATGATTAATCCACAAGGTAAAAATTTATTGGTATCATATAGATTCAAATGTCCATGCATGAACAACAAAGCTAAGTATGAGGCTTTAAATCTAGGATTAAAATTTACACTTAAGAACAATGTAAAGCAAGTATTAGTATTTGGTGACTCATAGTTGGTAGTTAACTAGTTTAAAAACAAATAGAAATGAAATTTATCTTATTTGAGAAGGTACAAGCATAAAGCATGGGACTTGATCAAAATATTTGAATCTTTTAGCATAGTATCCATTCCTAAAAAGCAAAATCAAACTGTCAATTCACTAGCTATTGATACTAATGATTTGGAGCCCCTCTAGGAATCTAAGATAAAGAGAATATACATTAAATTAGTGTCTTGGCCATCTATTCCTAATAATGTAGAAAGTTTCCAAGTCTTTGATGATGACCAGAAAATTATTTAGTTCATAACAAATTCAAGGGAATTTGAGTCCCAAATCATTTATGACAAGGCTATTAATCACATCTATCAAGAGGAATTAAACATGGGAGACATTCTCTAACTCAAATAAAATTATATCCCAATTGGGTTGGTTTATTTAGAAAGGTCCTCTGACATATACCCTCAAGCCTAGTAGCCCAAGGTCAATGAATTATATTTCAAAAAGTAAAAACTAGGAGATGAGCATAGCCCATGCTATGTTTATATTGGTCTCAGTTGCACCTCAAAAGAGAGACAATGAATAAAGGATTTAATCATCTACTACAAAGACATCATTTCTTAGACATATGAAGACTTAAAAGTATATGACCCATAGGTCATCACTCATATAGCTCCCTTGAAGCTAGATCATAAGCCATTCAGATAAAGGTAGAGACCATTCAATCTTATTCTAGAGCCTCTCATCTAAAGAGAAGTAGAGAAGCTGATAAGCATAAAAATCATATTTTCAATAAGACATTCTACTTGAGTGGCCAATTTGGTCCTAGTAGGAAAGAATAATGGTGAGATCAGACTATGTGTGGATTTTAAGAACCTCAATAAGGCTTTTTAAAAGGATGATTATCCCCTCTTATTTCTAGATGAGGTGATACATATAGTAAGTGGTTCCAAAATGATGTCCTTATTGGTTGGATTCTTAGGCTATAATTAGATATTGGTGCAATCTGAGGATAGAATGAAGACTATGTTTAGTTTGAAATGGGAAACTTATGCATATAAGAGGATGCCATTTGGCCTGATAAATGCAAGGGCTACTTTCCAATGTGCCATGGATCATGCATTCAAAGGACTAATAGGAGAATGCATAATCATCTACATGGATGATCTTATGGTATTTTTAAAGAATAGGAAGGATCACATAAGTCACCTATAGTCCATATTTAAGATATATAGAAGTTTTGGTATTTCATTGAACCCAAATAAGAGCATATTTAGAGTAACTAAAGAAATTTTTTTGAGTCACATCATCACCAAGGATGGGATCACCATTGATCCAGATAGAATTCAATGGATTTCAAGGATTGCACCACCAAATAGCAAGAAGGAGCTCAAATCATTCTTTGAAAAGATTAACTTCATAAGGAAGTTCATTGTAGGATTTGCAAAAATTGTTAGACCTCTAAATGCCATGCTCAAATAGGATGTTAAAATAGAGTGGACAATTGAAGCCCAAAAATCCTTCTAGGACATCAAAGATGTAATATCAAAGGCTCCAGTACTATTCAATCCATATTTCAATAAATATTTCTAAATTTATTTATTCACTTCAAAACATATAATTACTATTGTTATAACATAGAATAAGAATGAAATTAATCATCCAATTGTGTCCATGAGTACAAATCTGAAAGATGCATGGTTTAAATACTCTATGATTGACAAATAGATTTTTGACCTAGTTAAATTAGTAAATAAATTTTGACATTATATCTTGAGAAATATAATCATTTCCATTGTGCCTAATCCTACCATCAATCTCACCCTATCATATAATGATATAGGGGAACATCGATGCAAATGGATGGCAATCTAAAAGAATTTGACATAGAGATCAAGCTTGCAAAGATCATTCAAGATCAAGACATTATTTAGCTTATAATTAAACTATATCCATATATCACCATTAAAGAGGTATGTGAATCTCAAGTATCTAAAGGAGAGTGGTTTACTAATATAATACAATATTTACTTATAGGAACTTGCTCCCTATAACTCAATAGAGAGAGAAGAAGAGCTTTGAGGCTCAAAGTTACTCATTACATGATCAAGAAGGGAGTCATTACATGATCAATAAGGGATTACTCTATAGAAAAAACTATGAAGGCATTTATCTTAGGTGTGTATCTACAGATGAAGCTAAACAAATTTTAGAGAACTTGCATTAGAATATAGGCAGTGGCCATCCTTCTAGAAATACCATAGCCCATAAGATCTTAAGAATGGGATATTATTGGCCAACAATTTCTAAGGATGCTCACACTCATGTAATAACATGCCATGAATGTCAATCTCTAGCCAAAAGAGAAGTACACGTAATAATGCCTTTACAACTGATTATTGAAGGAGGTTCATTTTCCCAATGGGGTTTAGACTTCATTGGTGTCATTAACCCAAATTCCTCAGTAATCCATAAGTTTGTGCTTACTAATATACACTACTATACTATATGGACTGAAGTTATAGCGATGAAAAATTATAGAGTACAAGATGTAATTCACTTCTTGGGACAATAAATAAATACTAGATTTGGCACACCTATTGATTTGGTTTTTTACAGTGGACCAACTTTCATCTTAGCAAAAAATTTGAGTGGGCACATGACAACCAAATTATTATCAAGTCAACCTCTAACCATTACCCTAGGGAAATGTATTGCCAAAATCAATGAATAAGAATCTGATATATGCAATTAAGAAATCATTAGGGATAAGCTTAGGGATTGGCATAATTTATTGAATTATTCTCTTTGGGAAAACTAAATGAGATACAAACAAGCCCTTAAATCTTTACTTTATCTATTGGTGTATGGACACAATCCTGTATTCATAATTATGATGAAGTTACCCACTTATCAGTTCATTCAGGACTACATGGAACCATGTGATGAAACAAAATCAAGATTCTTAGACATAATAGAAATGGAAGATTCAAGGACTGAGACCCTATATACATTCAAAAACTACCAAGATGTGGTCAAGATGTGGTTTGATAAGAGAGCAAAGGAAAGCATTTAGGATTTTAGATCTAGTGCTACTTTGGGATATAGCCCATGAGAAGAAAGTGTAGCATGATAAGTTTTCCCCACTATGGATTGGACCATACCAAATTTTGGAGATCATGGGTAATAATTCATCTTGTATGAAGGACCTACAAGGCAATGAGCTTTCATATCTAGTCAACAGACAATTTTTGAAGTACTACTTTAAGGTTGTGATGACTATAGATATTATTGATTGATGAGGGGCAGATAAATGTAGATGTAAGATTAGATTAGATTTCCTACTCTCTAGATTATATTCCTTGCTTTTTTAGATTATATTTCCTACTTTTTAGATTAGATTTCCTTTTTTCTAAATTATATTCCTTGCTTTCTTAGATTAGATTTCCTACTTTCTAGATTAGATTCCTTGTTTTCTTATATTAGTTTCTTGATTTCTAGACTATCCACTTTATTTCTTCTCATGAAAAACTAAATTTTGTTTGCTCTGATTATAACCAAGCTAAATATCCCATCCAACTAAGCTTATGACTTATGGAAAGGGGGGAAATTAAAATTTTGGCAATTTATGACTAATCCGCAAATCAGGTGTATTTTTGTGTTTTAAGTCCTCAAGATTAAGGTAGATAATAATGGATTATTTTGGAAGGTGTCATAATTGAATACTTTCACCATGTATTTGAAATTTTATCTCAATAGTACTTCATATATATTTAGAAAATTTTCTTATTTTTATTGGATCAAGTACACTTATCACATTAAATACTTGTTGGAAGTGATAATTTTGGGTATAGGTGCAGTTGGTAGGGACGTTCTAGTAGTGATTTATTTTATATTTATCCTAGCTCACTGGGGTTCTAGATCTTCTCTTTTCATTCAAAAATGAAAGAAAAACAAAATTAAAAAAGAACCAATGAGTTCAAAAGAGAAAAATAAAATCTAAATAAAATAAAAAAGGCTCATATGATGAAATAACGTTAATGTACCATGCATCATGATTAAGAAAATATAATGGAAAAGAGAAGAAAAGAATCCTAAGGTATCTCTATTAGGGCTATGGATGTCTAGCTAGCAATAGATCAATACCTGAGCTTCCCTTGATTTAATGAGATTTAATAGCTACTAGAACAAAACCTACAACTTCATCAAGCCTTTAAAAAACTCATTATATCAAGGGTTAAATGAACTACACATTTGACACATACAAATCGAAGGAATTGGAAGGCAAATATGTTGTGTGAATCAACTTGGGAATCTCTTTCATGTTTTTGATTTAAGTATTCTTCTATGATGCACTCCATAATTGATCTAAGGATTACTAACCAAAGTTATGAATTCTTGAATACTTAGGAGTATTCCCCCTATGAGTCATCATCTATTGTATCCAACACCCCCCTCTTCTCTAAGGAGAAATGGGAACCCACTTTTTTTCAAGATTTAGGCTTTGATTTTTGAGCCTCTCCTCTATATAATTGTGCAAATTTTAGGAATGATTGATTATTAATCTTCATACTTTGAGATATAGACATGGTATTCATAAATTATTTTATGGACTAACTTCACTAATGCCTTTTAAGAGTTTTGAATATGCATATTTTTGGGACTTAAGCAATTCAAAGGAATTTATTTGGGGATTTCACTTATTGGACCTTTTGTTCAGGCATTTTGTTTGGACATTTTATCTGATAGGTTTGGTTTTTGGGTTTTATGTTTTGGTATTTTTTCCTATAACTTTTTGGGTTTTGCATTTTTGACACTTATTTTCATTTGGAATTTGGTATTTGGAACTTTTTTTCCACTTAAATTTTTCCCTTGGAGAAGTTACATTAAACATTTTTTTTGAAACAATTTCCCTGAGACAGTTCATTCTTATCAGATTTTTTATCACAAAAATTTTATTTGATAAAAATAGATTTTCAAAACTAGTATCATAGATATTTTATCTGATGGAAATATTTATTCAAATTTTTTATTATAGATATTTTATCTAAGTTGTAGGATTTATCCTACGTATATTTTTTTAATGGAAATAGGTCTTCAAGCTTATTACTGTGGGTCTTTTATAAAGATCATTCCCAATATAAACCTAAATACCCTATTCCCTAGGACAATACCAACACTTTTTATACTTAGCCAAATAAATTTGAAATATTTCCTAATATTATATACAAAATACCCCTACCAACTTGAAATAATAGAATATGAATTATATAGGAAATATAAAAGAAGTGAACATTTGGTATTTATATCACACAAACTGTTATTCAATGTAAAATCTTATATATGTGATACGTAGTCATTGAATCCTTCATTGCTTTCAAATCAAACTTATACTCTAAGTCTATTGCTATCATGAGCCTTCTATTATCCTAAGTGACAAATATCCCTAGATACTACTTACGAAGAGAATATGAGTGAAATAGTGATAAAGCAAGGTCAGAATAGATCATCCAAAGCACATAGCACGTCCAAGAAAATTTCTAACATCACAAAACCTATATCCATTAATGGTGTATTCATCTAGGGCATTTAAAGGAACAAATCCACCATCCCCTATTCAATCAAGGATTATATAGAGTTCACAAATACAATGTTTAACGTTACTATATTTGAGAATACGTACACTAATTATTCAGAGTTATGGGATGTAGTGGATTGTGTGAATGCATTTTAATTGGAATATGAGACGACACTTGTTGATCAACTATTTTTCAAAGAATTATTGGCTTTAAAATAATAAAGATTACATTTTATTGCTACCAAGATAGAGGTGACGCCATATATCGACCTCTTATGTGATTTTTTATTTTTGAGTACGATAACCCAAGATGAATTCCTTCATCATTCCATCAATAAAATAGTCATCGCATTTATTTTAGTAACTAAATTCCAAAGATACCTATATTTAAGCATACCTAATTCCTACTTTGCCAAGTATACATTGTTATAGTTTAGTGTAAGCTCAATTGAGAAGGTAGTCTCTTCATGGTTGATCCCAGACTAGGCTATCACCTAGAAGGGGAAGAAGCCAAAGGGGACCCCATCATTTTAGATTCTGATGAGGAGGAAAAACACAAAAATAGTTAGTCGTGGGATTGATTCAATTGACTACTACTATACCCAAATCTTAGATTTCTACATCTGTTGGGATATCAACACAAGAGGTAGCTACATCAACCAAATAAATCTCCCCCACATAGTTGAAGACCCCTATCATATATATAATGAAGTCAAGGACCCCTGTAAGGAGTCCCATATTTGAGTCATCTCAAGGCTTGCCTATTGTACCAAAATACTTATAATAGGTAGAGGGAGAGATTGTTTAAATAGAGGATGTTAGGGATGAAGAATATTTTAATGAGGATTTGGAGCTAGAAATAGTTAAGGTCATGAACATTCAAGCAAAGCCCACAATAGAAAATTCCCTAAGTACTCATAATTTCATGAGTGTTTCATTCCAATATTTGGCCATGTTCCTATTTATTCTATGTTGAGGACACCTAAGGTGGAAATGCCTATTTCCACCTCCATTGACCCCTTCTCCCCAACCACATTCACTCAATTCCCCTTTCTCACCCTTAAGGTTGAGAAAGATGTTTCTACCACTACCATTGATCCATAGCCTACTTCCATCTCATCCATCATACCTACCTCCTATATCCCTTTTGGCACTACCACCATTAGGACCATGAAGAAGAAGATGTCTAAAAAGATACAAATTGCCATGGCCTCTCCATAATTCTATATCTAGTCTACTTATATTTTTGTTCCCATGTTATCTAACACTTCCACATAAGAGACTATTATGGCAAGTTCTAAAAGGGGAAGGAAGGCCAAGATTCAATTAATCATAGTCCATCTAATCCCTTAGTTTGGAGGAGTGGACTAGTCTAAGATTATTTGGCCTTCCCTAATCGATGTCTTTATCAAAGCCCAAAATAAATAGCTAGCTATTGGAGAGATTGAGGAAGAGGTTATTTTCACAACCTCATATGCATCACAGTTGGATATTCCTCCATGGGCTATAGACTTAAGAAGCAAGGCCTCCCAAATACCTAGCTTCAAGATCACTAAACTCCCTTCCATCTCCACTCTATTTGACCCACCATTGATATCATATAGAGAGTGAAGAATAAGAAGTTGGAGGATGATAGAGGCAAGTAGATAATTCTTAAGGAAAGGCATGAATTATTCTCCCTCACCAAGAGGTAGAATAGGCAGTCAAGATAGTCTCCATACATCAAAAATCTTGAAAACTTGGTTAAAGTACATAAGATGCTATATTATCCATCCATGAAGGCACAAAGATGGTTTGACAAGAGCTAGAAGCCCAAGTAGAACAATTTAAAGAGCAATAAAAGACTATGCATATATTTATATGTATAGAAGTAGAGGTTTAGGAAGTAGCTTCTAGATGTTACAACTCCTTGGAGGTGTTGGAGTTTATAAGGGATGAATTGGCCCCTCATGTTAATAATACTAACCAATTGTATAATTTTTTGAGAGATGATAGTGCTAAATTGAAGATGCTAGTTGCATACATAGGAAATAAAATATACAATTATCTGGACCTAATGATAACACTAGAAGCATCCAATTCCTTAAACTTGGTTATCATAAGGTAGGAAGAGGTATGAGAATGGTTAAAATTAGTTGGGGCATTAATCCCTAGATATTAGGCACATGACACCCAAATTCTCTAGTTTTTTCATGATTTGAAGTTATCAAGGGTAAAAGATGCCACAAGCAAATTGATTAGTAAAATCAATTTTGATAAACTCATTCAAGAAGTGACGAATAACTTCAAACAAAGTTTACAGGGCTTGACACTGGAGGAGATATAATCTAAGTTAAGTGTTGCTCAAAATAAATTTGTTGAGGTAGAAATACTCAAGAATAATTTCTAGGTGACCAAGGCTGAACATGCAAGACTCCTTATCCAAGCTAATAGAATTCATTGACTACCTCAGATTAACTTGAGTATCATATGACACCAATTTGATAACAATAGATAAGTGCTATTAGGATAATGAAGCAAATAATATGTAGTCTCAAGCTACAACTTCTAGTACCACATCAATACCTATAGTTCTAGTTTCCACCACTACAGGTACTACACCAAGTAAAGTACATGCATCTATTTAGACTACATAGCCTCAATGAGGCTAAGATTTTTTACATGTATAATTTTTTAAATGACGTATATATTTATAGTTTCCTTGTAGTTTGGGATTTTATTATAAATTTTCCTTTGTCTTTTTTACACATGCACACATTGCATGGTTTTAAAAAGGTCAACTTATATAATGGATAATTATAAGTTTCCTCTTAAACGGTTTTGACTATAGTTAGAACTAATGTTCTAACTATCACATGTGAATAACTTTGCATGACTTGGGGGATGAGGCACCCTCCTCCCCAAGTCTATTTGAACAATTATAATTTTCCCTATGAGAGGGATAAATTTTCCAATAAATAGGAGCAACATCAATTTTTATTGTCAATGAATGTGTTTGTGTATTCTCTCTCTAATTTTTGAGTAATTAGGCTTATCTTCTTTTGGTTGTATGATTCAATAATCTTTAGTATGCAAAATTTGTTAATGGGTTCTTAATTATATTGATTGATGTATTAATCCTAGATGTGTAATATCTATTGAAAGATTGGTAAACTATGTTGATTATGGAAATTAAGGTAATTTATTCATAATTATGAATGTGTATGAGTGATTTCTTTGATGTATTTTTATGTGTCTGTGCAAAATCTACCTTAGATACTTCATTATCCTAACCCATAATCTCCTAATTAAGGGTGTACAATATCTACTCTAAAGGGGGAAACTTTTGATTGAGGTCTATGAGTTTCTTACATTGATATTTCCTTAGATGTCCCAACCATGTTTGATTGTGTGTGTGTAATTATTGCTAACAATAGGCATAGGTTATGAAAGCATTTGTCCATTTAGAAACCAACTAGAGAGGTGTTTCTTAAAACCACATAATCTTATTTTTTACCTTACCCTTCCCTCCTTTTTGAGTTTATTTTAAGACTTACCCACTTTATATTAGCATCCAGCCATCCATCTGACTCATGTAGGAATTCACTACTCTTTTAAGAGACCACACCTCCATATAAAAAAACCTTGTCAAAAACTTGTATGTCTTACTAGCTACTCCATCAATAGGTTGTCTAAACCGCATACCTACAACTCATGCCCTAGAGTGGATTTTACCTCCATTGATATCCTAAAATGTTATAAGTTACCTCGTTGACTGTGGTGTATGTAAAAATTGCATCAACAGGTGCTATCACTTGGAGTAACAAAAATTAGCCTATTGTCTACATCTCTTCCACTGAATTAGATTAAAAAAGAGATATGAAAGTTACTAAATAATTCATGTAGTTACAAAGGTTGTTAGGATAAATTCATTTGGATGTTATTCACAATACCACCCTTCATTGTGATAATCAAAGTTATATAGCTCTAGGGAAAAATCTAGTACAACACTAACAAACTAAGCATATTAAAGTTCATGTGAAGTTTATCTAAAATAAAGTCCTCAATGGTGATATTAATATGTACTTTTGTCTTATGGATAAATGAGTGGCATATATCTTCACAAAACCACTTGGTGCTACCAATTTTTGTTAGTTGCATGCAATGTTGGGCCTCTCAGAGTTTCTATTTAGGGGGAGTGTGCATGATAATGTTACCTCCTAATGGAAATTTATTTCCTTCTTATCTATACTTCTTCTCATTGTAAAGCATTTTAATAAGTCACTTTATGTGATTTTGGTAACTTTATAAATTTTGAGTTTACATTCTACCCAATACATAAAATCATATTTTGTAATGAAAGTCCTTATGTTATTAAAGGCTCAAAATATATTTGATTGATTATCATGATAAAATATGAGATGTAGATTGATGATTATGCTAGTCTAAACTTATTTTTAGTATTTTTTGGATTATAATTCTTTTCATTTCAAAAGGTGATGTTAGCATGATGAAGGTTTTTAAATCCTTTAAATTTTACATTCCTCCTAAAATCATTATAGGTGATTCACATAGTATAATTTTTTATTAAGGTGACTATGGCATGTACTTCCACTTATCATTAAGGTGGAATGTTGGAACATTTAATGCCTAAGTGGTTTCCCTTATGGACCTTTAGCATACATAAGTTTAATTATATAATAATGTTTTATTAATTATTAACATGGGTCAAAAAATTCAAGTAAAAAATTTTATATATATATATATATATATATATATATATATATATATATATATATATATATATATATATATATTACCATTGTATTAAAAGTTCTCAGGGAGAGATTGGACCCATTGGTTACAACAATCCACCTCCATACCTCAATATAAAAAAGGTTTTACCCCTTTGGTAATTCATATCAAATAATTTCTATGACATTATATATTTACTTGTGGAAAATATCATTGAAGAAATTTGTGAAGGTATATTAGAGAAGAAGTGAGAAGTTAGAGGATTGTATCGGATATTTGGGTTTCTCATATCAATGAATATAAACTGTAGCTTTTACCTCTCTGTATTTTTCCATGTTAAATCCTATGTAAAAATAACATGTTATTTTTTACTTATTAATTATCATCTAGATATATTTGTGTATGCTTAATTTAATATGCATTGCATAGATTTTTTAATTTCACATTTAATATTATATGAAGATGGTATTTTTCAATGCACACCCTTTTATTCTTGGTAGTGATAGTAGTAGTTTATGGCAAGCATCATGATAATAAGGGGTATGCATCAATACATTTATTTTGGTCTCACTAGGTTGTTGACCCCATTTTTTAATATTTTTAACTAGTTTAACAATGTATGAGAGATAAAAATCAATGACTACCACCATTTTTTATACAAAGAAATAAACACTAGATGTATCCATATTAAACATGATTAATTACTTTGTAATTAATGAAAATATGATTTTAATATTTTTAACAATTTTAAAATTAGAAAATAGAAAACCCTAGGGCTAGCTAGGATTTTACACAATAAGAATCAAAGGTTGGGTTCACTAAATGTTTAACCCTTTTTGGAAAGAGTCAATGTCACATCCTAATTTCTCACTAAGCTAATTTACCTGATTATCCATGGATTATTAAGGTTGTTAAATTGATTAATTACTATTTAATTATGAAGTAAGTCATATGTTATTTGGGATAATTGTATCTTATTTTGACTACATGATTACATTACTATAATTTAGTTGTATTTGTATATTCTTTACATTATGATCATGTTTTTAGTTTTTATAGTCATATTTTATAGATATATATCATGATGTTATGGGCTAAATACCTTCTTGTCATGAGTTGGATGTAGGATAGATTCATCCCTCAGAGCATGATGAAGGGATAGCATCATCGAAGAGGATGGAGTAAATGGAGGTGTTGGGGGACAAAAGAGGAATAGTTAGAACCCATGAAAACACTATGATAGATAGCACTCTTTATATGCATTATTAGTTTTAGTATGTCCTTAGTGTTATCTGCATTTATATGATTAGTTATGTGTGTTAGCTTTGATCTAGTTTAGTTTTATGTTTATGAAGATTTAATTTTGTGTGATTACATTATGCTTGTAATACATTCACTAAGTGCATAATTTTTATTTTGATCATGCCAGGTTATTGAATCCATGATTGCAGCTAATATTGCTTTATTGAGTAAGTAAATTTGTTTTATTAAGTATTTATTTACTATTGTCTATAAACTAATCAAAATGTCTTTTTAATGTCTTAATGCATTATTGGTTATAATGATAATTGGGAAATATCATTGTTTTAACTTAATGCATTTATATATAAAAGATAGATAAAGACATTCGGATAGTCTATATAGAGTGGTAATAACAAACAACTATGTTATTATAATATCATCATGTTTGAAATTATTATAACAGTTTTTAGATTTACTATTATAGTCAAAAGTATATCATTGGATTTAAATTAGTCACATTTTTATTTAAAGTCATAATGTTGATTATTGTTTCTAAGTTATTACGAAAATTACATTATTATCCTAAGTTATCTTATGAACTAAACCTAGTCAATGTTTGAATGTATAGACAATGGTGACTTGTGAAGTGTTAGTTATCATTGATAATGATATTAATAGTGGACTTTATAAAGCTGGTATATGGGCATGTAATTCAAAAAGGTCATGTAGAAAATAAAGGATTAAAATAATGATTAAATTTTTTGGGTAAAGTTTGAGTGATTAGGGCTTTCTTTGGTGTCTCGACTCGAGTTAAACTAGTTTAGTAACTATTTGGAGGGTAATAGGGATTATGCATGGTGGAAGGATAGTAAAAATTGTGAGCTCCATGCTAACAGTTGCATTCAAAGCATGTATGAGAGAAGTAGATAGAAAAAATAATGATAAGAGGAGACATGGAGATGTACATGGGATGGCATGAAAAGGAGAAGAAAGAAGAGTAGAGAGAGAAGGAGAGAGGATTATTCTAGTTCAAGTATTATCAACCTGAAATATATTAAAAGGTTGGTGAAGTAATTTTATTATTATTTAACATAGGATAATTCTGTGTGTGTGTGTGTGTGTGTGTGTGTGTGTGTGTGTGTGTGTGTGTGTGTGTGTGTGTGTGTGTGTGTGTGTGTGTGTGTGTGTCTGTGTGTGTGTGTGTGTGTGTGTAATGAAACTTGTATGTTATTTATGTGGATTGGGTATCTAGTCTGAACCCTATATAAAAAATAGTAATGTAGTTTGTAATATTTAAGTGCATTCATTTAAATAAAATATAGTCAATAGAGTCAAACTTGGAAAACAATATGTGTTAGTTTTATAAACTGTGCATAGATTATAATGAGGTTAAATACTTATATATTATGTGCAATGGATAGGTTGTTATATGAATCACAAAGATTATGAGATAGATGTCAATTTTATTTTAATTGACACTTGTGAAAATAGGATAAATTAGAATCTTAGGAGTAAGAGGAAGAGGTTATATTTTAATTCTATTTATCAAACTTTACAGCATAGTTATAACTAGTTTAAATGGCCCAAATTTGGGATAAATAGGGTAACGGACTATGACTAGTTTTTCCTTCAAAATGGAGTATGACTTATAAATTGATATCAAATAAATTATAATAGGGATTCAAGAATGAAATTTAATTCTTATGATTGAACTTTGATTTTATTTTTTGAGTAGATAAATTATAAATGGTTTATTCAATTCATATGTAGTTCATAATGGAAATAAGAATCATTGTTAGTTAAAACAAATCAGTATTTATATATGAACAAATATTTATATGCAATGCATATTATATATGTATTTGATAAATATAGGTATAAATATATAAAATATATTTTTATGACAAACTTACATACCCATACACATATATAGCAAATATTTATACATAGGAGACGTGTGCTTATAATTATGGTATTTTTTTACTGTTAAATTAAGTCAAAAAAACCTATGAGGTAAAACACTATAATTATATTCATATAGTCCCCTAAAAGTAAAATAATATATATCAATGAAGGATTTATGTTTATTTATAAGATAAGACATTGATTATGAGGTATTTGATCTCTAAAATTATTATGATCAGCGTATTGTTGTTTGAGTAATGTGTACATGGAAAATAAAATATGATATTATTATTTGTCATAGAATGTACTACATTTAAGTTACTAATGGAACTTAGAAACATGTAGTTTGAGTATAGATTATACCCAATTGGTATAGGTTGTACTTGTTTATGTTTATTATTTTAGTAATATATAATATGTTTGAGATTCATTGTATACATTTAATAGACTAAATGTATGTACTTTGATTATTTATATACTTAACATGTTTTATACCTTCTGATAGGAAGTAATACATATGAATTTATTGGTTTTATATATATAAAAACCAAATCTCATGTTTCTAGTACTAAATGAGCATTGCAACAAACTCCATTCACTTACTTAGCATCACCTATGCTAGATGAGGGTAATTCAATCAAGTGGTGTGTATGAATTTGACTGATTCTAGAGATCATTGAAAATTTGAAAACTTTGGCTAAAGTAATGTTTAATTAAATATTTTTATTTCATATGTATGATTTACATGTTTGTGCAATATCATTATAAATATATTTTTTAATGATATATATAATGTATTAGATATATTATATCACACAGGTACTAGCTTGTGTCTATGGATGCTTACACCATCACTATCTACCCATCCATGAAGGGAGGGTCATTCCCTAGTTGGAGGATTTTACAATGAATCGATGGTTCATGGTTGGTATGAAAAATCATTTAGATGATGTCCTCCCTCCCCACAGTAGTAATTCATTAGACACTACACTTGAGATTACCATAGATACTAGAGTCTGTGAGACTCATGCTCTATGGAGCCTTGTATGTTGTATTGTTTTAATTTATTGAAACATTATTCCTAATGAAAATGTAATTATTTATTAATATGCACATTAACAGTAGTGGCTTTAATATTATACCAGCCATGGGTTGAATTATGTAATTACTCTCTGGAATATGTACAGTTATGTATTGTTTCACATATTGATAGTGATCAGTAAATTATAGATGTTACATTTTTATTTTATGGTTAAAATACTTAGTGTGTTATACTTTGGTCACTAATTATATTCTTATGGTATAATCTAATGTAAGAATACGTAGGATTATTTTTTTAAAACTATGTTATTCTAGTAAATCCCAATGGGGATGTTACAGTTATAGGGGAATAACTTAATCAACTTGGAACAAGCTATTCTGAAAGTAAACTAATTAAATAATCTAAATTCACAATATTATTATATAATACTAAATTAGAAAGTATGCTAAATGTAGAAAGTATAATGCCAAAAATTAATTTGAATGCTTAAACATTAAGAATACATAATACTTAGCTTATTCACTAATGTGTAGATATATCTAATTTATTTAATTGTGAAAGAACATAGGCTAATGCTTTTTTATGATTTTTTATATTCTATAGATAATCTCTCTAGCCACTTGGATACTATCATCAGAATTTGGATACTAGCATTGGCACTTTTATCCTAGTTTCAACATTTTTTTATAAAATGTAATACAAGTAATATTCTCTAAATGCCATCTATGCCTATTAGGGTTCATTTTCACTTTGTAGATTCTCTATTCAGATCTTACACATAGGTTATGGATATCAATATGTAGCTCAAAACCTTAGGGCCTCCAATTAGGGCATGTCACCTTATAAAATAGAGGTTAGTGGGCTTAATTAAAGTTGAGCTAACCTCAAAAACCCATTTATTAGTGATGTACTACTTGTATAACCAATAATTTGAATATGGTCTCAGATCGATGTAGTTTTCCCCCTTATGTGGGCTTGTGTGTGAATAATTGTGAAATATGATATATGTAAGGACATCCAATAATCTAGCTTACAACTTGATAGATATTTCTCATGGGCTACTCTTTGAATACTTTAAACCTATAATAATATTTCTCCTATGAATTATTTTTAAATAGGGAAGAATGTGGTAGTTTTTTAAGCTTGACAGGTGTCTTTTCTTGGTATAAGATAAATGTGTGCTTGATTTGTTCTTGATGATAATGAATGGTATTTGATGTATATTTATACCACATCTTTTTAAATTACCTCAAAAGAGGGTTAATTAAGACAAATAGGCCAACCCATATATTTTGAATGATTTACAAATTTGATCACTTATAAGGTTTAGACACTAGCATCAAACCTAAAACACTAGTGTTGATACTAGTGTCCTTGTCTAGGTGGTAGTATATGGGATAATATAAAGGTGTTGAAGATCTGTAACTATTAGAGTACGATGTTATTTAGGTTTTATGTATATTGTGGGTTATAAATGATCTTGATAATCAAAATATTAGGTTTTAACTATAGGATAAGCATTTAGACATATTGATATGGAGAACATGAGCTTTTCAATAGTGTAAATGTCCTAAAATGAAGGGTTGAGCCATGAATGATATATTTCAAGTGTACAAGACTATTTTATCATCTAAAATCCATATTTAACATCTACACTACCCCATTAATATCATCAATATGGATTTGATGCTGGTATTCATTATTATTTTGATGAATCTTTTGTAAAATATACATTTCATCATTAGCAATATGATCTTGGTCTTTTGCATGTTCATTATAAACATTTGCATCCAAATATGAAGAGAAAAGAGGAATATGTATCTCATTAATTTTAACCATTTTATTGTAAATTAAAAGAATCTGATTATGTTTTATTTTGACACCACTTAACCTATCACTTTGCCCTAGATGAATAGAGTAACTAGACATCTTATATGGCATAAATTAAATTCATAAAGATATGCATGAGGCTGGAGCCAAGGTGAAAAACATTTATCACCTTAATATATGGGGAACTCAAAAATTAGATTTGAAATTTTAAGATAAAAAAATATGAAATCTTAGAAAAAAGGATGAAATCCTAAGGGAAAACTTAAGGTTTTGTTATGTGTATACACTCATTTTTAGCCACTTTCATGTCTAAATGGTCATCAGACCAATTTTTTGCAAACAACACAAATTAAGCCTAGAAATCATTATTCATCCCAAATTTATTTGTGCATTGGATGTAAGTCCCCTTAATTATGTCAATGCATCCCTATTTGGGTTATTAAAATGTATTCAATAACAACCTCTCTCCAATTCATATCTATTCAAATTGTGACCTAACAAATTGATGTTTTCAACCAAAGATGAGGGATTACCCTTACATAAATTTAGAAAATGTAATTATCCTAATCAGAATTATTTAATTGATTGAACTCAACTAAATATATAGTTGAAAATTCCATGGCTAATTAATGAATTTCTATTTTTATAAATTCATAAATCTAGAGTTTATGACATCATCATGACATCATATAAATATATAAAATCCATAGCTTTTAGAATTTCTTATTTTTTAATTTCACTAATTTAATTTATTCTTCAATTCTCATGACAAGTGGCCAAGTAGATCATGGAAAATTAATGAATTTCTATTTTTGGAAATTCATAAATTCAACAAAAATATCTTCTATGAGTTGTCAATTCACTTGTAAAAATATCAAAAATTAGGTGGGAGATAATTATTCTTGACCCATGTCTCTCACATGGCCCTCATGATTATGTTTGACCTAACCCAGAGTTAGCTTAACTCAACTCAAGGTTAGACTGACTCAACCAAGGTTATTTCCAAAACTAACCTCCCTAGGTTTAGATTTCGTTATGATATATATAAATACAAGTGCCAAAACATCTCTAAACCAAGCTTGTTAATTCAAATAACTAATGAATAATTGCCTATAGGAGAGCTTCACATGCCAAGCCAAAGCCAAGTCAAATCAAACCAATATTACCAAGGTGACAAGGAGAAGTGGAGAAATAGAGCTTCACTAAAAAATATTTTTTGAGCACACAATCAAGCACATAATTCCATGGCTAACTCACAACACTTGATCTCATGGAAGGTAAGATCACTTTTTTTACTTTCATTTTATTAGTTAATTGTATAGTTATCTAGCTCCTTGACTGTCAAAGCTAGAGGTGTTAGTTTAGTGTTTTTTTTAATTTAATTTATTGATGAAAACTATAAAAATCTCCACTCTATGTCAAATTCCTTGATTAAATAATTTCACATCTGATGGGAAAACTCTTCATGAGTGCACACCCCACAAAATTATCGTGTTCTTAGTCTCTTATTCTGATTTTTTTTGTTATTAAAAAATGGCCCATAAAGTCTTCATAACTTTTTGTGTATTAAAAAAAAATTATAAATTTTTTTATATATATATTTAATTTTATCATTGAAATTCTATAAAAAATTCAAAAAAAAGAGTTATAGTTTACTAATTATCATCAAATTAGTGACTGTAGGTTTTATTTTTTGGTTTTCTACTAAAAATGGTTGATATAGAGCTCTTAAATTTTTTTAATTCATTTTTTTAATTTAAAATTTTTCAAAGAAGTGCATCTTTAACCTATGAACAACCTCCAAAAATTTCATGAATAACTAATGTATACTTTAGAATTTATGATCAAAACACTAACTACTAATTTTTATGTTTATGTGTGTTTGATTTTGTTTTTAACATTGATTTTGTAGGTTGTCTTTCCTTTTTTGACCTAATAAAACTTCTAAAAAGTTTTTTCAAGTTTTATCAATCAAGGAGAAATAATATTGTATCCTAAAAGGCCATTTTCACATTTACATTTGGTGTTTAAAAAATTATTTAGTCACTTTTTTTTAGCTTTACAAAGTTTAAAAATCAACAAACAAATCTAATGGGCTAAATTTCACATCACATTTCACTTGGGCTTTTTAAAATGATTACAAACTTAGACTAAACACTCTTAATAGATTTCTTTTTTATTGTTCTCTTTATTTGTTGTGTTATTTTTTTAAAAATTGACTTAGCACATATGTTCTCCCCCCATCCTCTTTAGGGAACTCAGGTAACCAAAAATGCTTTATCATTTACTTTTATTTATTAATCCAAACATAAAAGGAATGTTTCTAAGGCACTCCTCAATATTTAAATGACTTAGGTGATCCTAAAATGAACTTAAAGTCCTATATTTATTTCTTACATCTTGTCTTGTAGATAGGAGCTTATTTCTCTCTCATAAGTTCTCTAGGGGTGCATTCACCTAGGGTTTCATCTCTTAGCATCGTACCAACCCCATTACATAATGGGGTATATAAATTAGGGCTCAAATACTATGATTTATAGGGGGCTGAGTGGCTATCCTCTCTGATCATAAAGAAAACCTGAGTTAGGTCTGACTAACCAGGGGACTCCACTAAGAAGTACATGGATGAATTTGATATGCAAAGGAATCGACCCTTGCATAGTAAGTTAACCAATATGAACTTAATTGAAATGATTTCATCTCTACTGTTGGCCACACTTGGGACCATCTAGAACATGCAAAACATATAATATTAGGCAAACTCCACTTATCGTATAAATATTATCAATGCAAGATGAATAACCTAAAGTTCCATGTCATTTTACAAGATCTTGAGAGAAGGGGGAATTAAAACCCTACTTTTCATGCACATCTAAATTTTTGGATTAATAAATTATTTTCTCTTGAGCATATAGATGGAATTTTAAAATATGAATCTACCTTGTTAGTTTTTAGGAATAAGATGATACACTTAGTTGTTTTTGTTATTTTTTCCTTTTTACTTGCAATATTTTGAGTCAAAACTATATTTATTTGTCCAAATAATATCTAAATCAAGTCATATTTATACACCCATTTTATCCTAAATAGGTGTTATGTCATCTATATGATGACAGACTTTGATTTAATCATTTTATAAACTTTTCATGTGTGAGTGTCACTTATTTGAAAGCGGCGTCATTACACTACCCATTTCATTCCACATTTGTGCCTTAGAGTTTTTGAAGCAAACAATTTATAATACCTTTTTAGCAAGATAGAGTCATCACTCTACTGGTTATGTGCAATCAATTTTGAAACCATGTATGCCATTTGGCCTATGTTTGGTATCATTATGCCACCCATTTTTGACTAGGATATTATCCACTTAAGAAACCAAGTATTTTTAACCAAGTTAAAAATTTGTCTTATGAAGTTAAGATTCAAACATTGATTAGTTAATTCCTATCATTCATTTAATTAAGGCTGACATTTACCTCACTTTTGGATTGTGCAACTTAGACTAATTCCTTGATTGATTTGAAGATATTTTGTGAAAATATTTTAGAAGTGGTCTCTTTTCTATGTGCCTCACATCTCTTTTGTTTCTTATAACTAAGTTTGAAACTCTCTCTCCAAGTACAACCTTAAGTATGATTAGTTTACATTTGATCATGATCATCACTTGGGCTTGAATGTTTTACTCCCTATCCTTATTTTTGCCTAATTATATTTGATTTTTCCCATTAGTTTTATGTATATGCCTAAATTCCAATGCCCTTAACTAACGATCAAGTTTGTGTTTGAATTCGCATGCCTAGTTTGATTCCAAGTGTTTCAAATTGTTAGATTAAATATCTTTTTGTTTTTACCTCGACCTAGTGTGTTTTAAAGTCTAGCTTTTGTGTCATGTTTCCAAAAGACCTAGAATTTTACCTCTTTTTATACCTAGTTGTTTTGAGCCTAACTTTGTGCCTTATTCACAAAGACCTGACAACCTTTCCATTTTTAGACCTAGATCAGAGTTGTTTGAAACACCTTTTACTAAAATTGGCATTTGAATTTATCCATTCACTTGACCATTCATTTGAGAAATTTAACATTATACCTTGAAAACATTTTAAACCAAGTACTTATCCCTCGACCAATGTCACTTTCAAACCTAGACCTCAACACAAACCATTTTCATAAATCAAGACTGCCCTATTTGGGCTAATTTCCAACCCTAGCCATATCAATTATCATATGTTGTGATCACCCTTATTTGGTCTAATTAACATATGACATTCACCCTTTCAATGATAATGGTACCTGATCCCCTACTTATACCATTGATCCTCCTTTGATATGTGCAAACAACCAAGCTCCATAGCACCCAAGGATTACTATACTAGGACCGTA